>MEIZ01000106.1:0-22474 GCA_001723225.1 Globodera ellingtonae | reverse complement strand
ATTGTTAATTAAAATGCGCAAACGGCCTAAACTTTAGGTTTATGAATAAAATGTTGAAACCATTTTCATTCTGCATTGTGCATATCGGGGCATTTGTAAATCATTGATTATCATAAACAAGAACTTGCGTCCTTTAATTTATCATTTTTGAATGTTTAAAACTTTATTTTTAAAATTTCCAATGCTTTTGAGTTTGTATTTATCGCTGATTACTGCACTTAAAAATTGCTTTTTTTAATTAAATTTCATTCTTTACTTGAAGATAATCAAAATATCATACTAAAATCCAAAACAATAAAATATTATAATAATAATAATTTATGACACGGCAGCGTCGAAATAGATGTTTGAGCCAGATGCATGCAAAGACTATGTAAAAAAATAAAGAATAAAAAAAAAATAACCATGCAGAAAATCATAAATTGTGGACAATTTATATTCATTTATTTATGCTAAATTATAAAAATATTAATAATCTATTGATTAATAAACTTTATTAGGAGGGTTGAACTTCACGGCGGCCGATAATGATCAATATGTTGAAACAAAAAATTAATTTAAAAGTCAATGTCTTTTTTATAAATATGCATTTTACGGTACCTATCTTAAAAAATTTTCATACTAAAATAAAGAAATCTTTTTCTCCGAGCGCTTAATGGAAAGTATAAAATTAAATGCAAATGAGCTAAATCGGTAGTGAAAATCATTCGACCAATGGGGAAAATTGAACCGTGTTTTATTATGTAAAATTTTACCCAATTAAATCGATATAAATATATTTAAAAAGAAAGGAGGGAATGCACGAAAAAAATAAATGCAATATTTAAACATTAATGTAAAGCATTGATATTGATTTTTTTTCAAAAACCTAAAATAATGTAGGAAGAGTCTTTGTTAATTAAAAATATGAAAAAGCCACAATATTTAAGGTTCTTTAATTTTAAAATTTAATAATTTATATTAACTAACAACATATTAAATAAATTTAATATAAAACGAAATATTTAACAGAACAAAGGTTGCCGCCAATAATTCAAAAGAACTTTTTTTTATTTAATTGAAAAAGGAAACCAAATATCCAGCAGTAATTTATAGATCCAAAAGGAGCACAGAATCATGCATAAATTGTTTTTAAACGAATAAGAGAACAAAAATGGGCAGGAGTTCCGAATAGTAAGGAAGTGACGTCGCCAAATTCTCTTCAACTTCAAAACTCCCAATGAGAAAGGAGCATATATTAATCTGGCATCAGTTTTAAAAAGATAATTAAAGTTGTAACAAAATTCTTCAAGAAACCCAAAAAAAAATATATTTTAAATAATTTGGTATAGAAATAATAACATAAACAAAAAATAATTAATTTTCATTTAGAGTTTAAATAAAGCAATCTTTGACACAAAATATGTAAAAAGTTGATTATTTTTAAAGGTTTGTATTATAGCACGGACCGATCAAGATTCTCGATCAAAATCTCTGTAAATCTCGATGAGATTTTTTCGTGATTCTTGATCGAAATCTCGTTCGAAAAATTAGAGAGATTCACGATCTCGGTTCAATTTACTTTTAGGTGAAAAAATAAGAAAAAAGGGACAAAATGTCCCAAAAATCGGACAAAGGGTCCCCTTGCCCATGTATATTAAATACTGGATTAAACAAAGGGTAGCACGGATCGGGTTACCAGTTTTTTTGGTCCCCGGTTTTTTTAAATAAAGTTCCGGCCCGGTTTTTTTGGTCCCGGCGAAAACCTAAGCATTTGGGTATTTTTGGCTGAATTTGCATGAATTTATTACAATATAATGTTTTTTTAATTTATTCATGGTAATATTTTTTAAAGAAAAGCTTAAAAATCACAAAATTATTTTAATTCAATTTTTCTAAAAAACAACAGTTCGGCCTAATATAGTTTAATGCTACACAAAAAAAATTAATACACATACATTCATGATATAATATTTATCAGCATCAATTAATATTTATTGTAATTTAATAAGACAAAAAACTTAATAATATTTTTAGCTTTACTAATTTATCTTAAATTTTTGTATTTCAATTATATAGATTTAATTTACGTAATGTTGTGTTGCCCATACTATGTGCAGTTGATTTAAAGAAGATCTTCTTAAATATTAAAATTATTCTAAATATTATTATTCTGTAGAATTAAAAATGGTTGACAATTAATTCAATACGTTATTTCAGCAAAAGTTTCGTCAACAAAAGTTATCAAACTTGGTTGTAACTTTATCTCAGCAAAAACAATAAAGGTTATGGTGCAATAGTGGCATATATTTATTTATTTAGCTTTGCTCGATATTGCAAAAAAAAAGGTTTATTTAAAACTGTAATTTTAATCCTGCGTAGCCCGTACCGTGTTCTATTGTAAAGTATCTGATTAATAAATTTTTTATATGAAAATTTATTGAATTAAAACTTTAAGACTTAATTTTATTTGTTAGATTTGCGTAAAAAATATTATAATAAATTATACTTAAAATTTTAATAAGCCATAAGGTTCAAAACGCTAATTTTTATTTACTTTTTATTAGTTTTTTTCATCTCCATTCTTTATTATAAAGATTTTTTGAATTTTTACATTATTTTATTTCCAAATCTTTTTATTTAGTATTTTTATATTATTAAAAAAATTAAGTTCCCGTTCGATTTATAAGTGGCTTCCATTATTCATCCCAAAAAAGATTAAATACGGTATAAATAACAGTTTGGTAATTTATATTATTATTGTTCATATACTGCTTTAAATTATTTGTTATATGAACTTTTGTTTTAACTTTTATTTGGGTGTATTAAAATTTATTTTTTTGTTCAAAGTAAATTTACAGAAATAATTTTAAACACCTACGGCCATACGCACTCGTAGGAATATTTTTTATATATTAATAACAAACGCATACAGTTTAAAGCCTGACTTAGAATTTATCATAAGGCCGCGTCCTTTCTAAAGGAAAAAAATAAAATCCCATTTTTGACGAAGTCAAAGGTTCCAGTTTTTAGAATAATCTTTGCAAATTTTAAAAACTTTCTGAATGTTAGTTTATTTACTTTATTCGGCATCATCATATTTTGGAAATTGTTTATCATATAATTTCGAACATATATTTTTTTAATATTTTAAGTTTTTTAGATACTTTTAATTGCCGACAAGGCACACCTTGCATGCGTAGAGCGAGCGGGTTGTCGTGTCAAAAGTACATATGCGTTATCTGCATGGAGAAATTAAAAAAAAATTCAGTTATAAACTTTTTAGTATATAATCTACAAAATTTAATTTATTTTACAACAAAAGTTTTAATATTCTTAACGTTAGACTGTGACTTTATTATAGATTTTAATATTTTATGCTTTTCTTGGATCTGAATATTTATTAAATGACTGAACGAGTTAAATTACTTGATTGTTTTTAGAGTGTGATTTGTTTTCCAACTTTTTATTTTGTTTTATCCGATTAATAGTAAATATCAATGATTTTGTTTATTATATAATTCATTTAATTCAATAAGATAATTTTTTATCGAGTTGTAAATTGACATTTCTTTCTTTCTTTAATTTTTGCATAAAATTATATTTGAAAATGCTTTATAACGTTAATTGTAAAATAATTAAATAATCAAATTACATTTTACAACCTAAGTCAATTATTATTATTATCGATTTTATTTATTTTGTGCATATTTTCGAAAATGTTGAGCATATTTTGCTGTCCACACATTGCGCAACGCTTGAATGCATTTAATTTTTCCATATAAATCCGGGCGCTAGTTAAGATATATATTTTTTTTCAAAAAATGTAATTTTAGATAATTTTTTCTGGCCGGTAAAATTGGGAAAAGTTGGGGCATTGCACCCCCACTGTCTGAGGGGACGGGAACGAGCTTGATTCCAAAATTAAGACGTCCATCTTCAACAAATAAAAGTTATAGTACATTTATTATTTAGTTATGTTTTTTAAATTTCCCATCTTGAAGGATTCTTAAAATTGAAAGAAACAAATTTTCTTAAATTTTTTTCTTAAATAATGTTAAAAAACTAATTTGTAATTAATCAAACCAAAAAAATAACTGCTTTGTAAACATAAAACGTTTAAAAATTTTCTCGACGGCGCATCACCCACTCACTTTCCCAAAAAAATATTGTAAGATGCTTGAACCCTTAAAAATTAAAATATAAAATTAAAGCTAAATGCTTTAACTAAAATAAATTAAATTGCAATAATAAAATCATTAATATAATGTATAAAATACAATCTCAAAAGGATTTAATAAATTTTAAAAAAAAAGACATATTTAAATTCATAAATAAAATAAATTTAGAAATAAGTCATCTATCTCTCTACTTGAATACATTAAAATTGGTAAATGTAATTTAGACATAATTAATTAATTATTTCGAAAGTTAATTTAATAATAAAAAAGACAAGATCAATTATTTTTGCATATTTATCGAATTTCTAAAATCGTATAGCAAAAGTAAATAAAATTATATGCGATAAAGTTTTAGTTTAAAATTTAAAATCTAATGATTTTTGACTAATGCTTAAGTTTTGTTATCAAATTTTTTAAAGATTTTTTCCTAATCCCTTATGAACTTGGTGAAAAAATGGTGAAAAATTAAAAGAATTTTAACATTAAAAGTCAAAAAAAATATTAAAAAAAATATATATATATATAAACAAAAATTCATTTTATGTGCTTTTATAAAAATACTGTTTAAATAAATTGATATATTATTCCAAAAAATGAATTAATAACTCTTTTAATATTTAATGATTTATTTGTGGTTATTCTATTAAATTAACTTGTTCAGCTTTTTCTCAAATTAGTTGTATTTTTAATCCTGTCCTCTGTTCTTTCTGGCATGTCGCTTTTCCTTCTTCGCATATGATTTTCATTGTATGCTTTATGCCTTTGATCACGTCGTTTCCGCGCGGAACTGCAGATAACATTTTGTCCAGCTCTGTAATAAAGTTGCATAAAATATGGATTAATTTATTTATACCTGTGTTATTAGTATGGTTATTCAATTCACTATTTAATATTTATAATTTTATGCTTTTCGAATTTTGTAAAGTAGCCCCTAACATTTTTTGTTTTTTTCTTTTTGTCAGATATTTCATTTTAACTTTTGGCATTGATGAGCAAAATCCATTTTGCTGCATTTTTTTAAATAATGATTTGTGAAAATTATTATGAAAATATTTTTAATTGGGTTGTTATTTGAATTTTTTGAATTTCATAGTTTGTCTTCCGTTGTATTTCTTTTGTTGTCTGAGCATTGCGACTCCTACTCTGAAGTTTTAAATTCATCGCAACGATATTTAAATCAATTAATATATTTATTTTTTAAACCATACATAGCTTTTTGGACTTTTTCAGTGACTACAATTTTTTAGTTTATTTTTTGAAGATAAAATATAAAAAAACATTTTGGTTTTGAAATGATTTCACACACCAATATTTTGCTATAAAATTTTTATTCTTTCCATAAAATGTGTCTCCACCGACAATTTTTCTCAACAATTCGGAGAAATTGCTCCTATGGATTTTAAAATTTTGCCGATTTTCGATTTTCAAAAAATATTGTTACATTTTGGACATTTTTAAGCGAAAATTCAAAAAAGAATGCGAAAATGCTTGAAAATTAACAAATTTGGCCATCTGTCTAGAGATTATTCAAAATTTAACAAAAATTCTTCAAAAAAGCTCCAGAAATCTCAAATAAAGGACAAATCTTTAAAAAAAGGACAGTTGGCAACCCTGGAAAATGCCAACGCCAAAACAACGAATGCCAAAAAACAAACAAAAAATTCCCTTATAAGTAGGGCCGAGATTTTTAAGGACTAAAACGTGAAAAAGGGACATATAATAGGGACTAAAACCCCCAAAATAGGGACTAAAAACCCCAAAAAGTGCAAAATAGGGACTAAAAAAGGTGCTAAAACTGCCCAAATCCAGTCAATTTTGCGTGAAACTCTTTAAAATCCATTATTTTTTATTAATTTATCTTCTTACAATTGTAAATGTACTATTTTTCTCATGTTTTTGAAACTTTTATGAAAAATATAAAATAAAAATTTTAGGCGGAAAATGTAGATTTTGGGTGTGAATTTTTGGTCCAATAAAAAGTCTTTTTTTAGGAGTGCATTTTTGGTTTGAAAAAAATTTTGACTTTTAGAGTGATTTTTTCGTTTATTGCATTTTTCTTAAGAAATTTTCGGAAAAATGCCTAAAATATTGCATTTTTTTTTGAAAAAATGCACAAAATATTGCATTTTTTCATAAAATTTTGGGCAAAAGTGCCAAAATAGGGACTAAAAACGCAAAAACGGCTAAATAGGGATTTATTCCCAAAAAAAGGCAAAATAGGGATTTTTAGGGACTAAAAAGTCGCTCTAATTCAAAATTTTTTCGAAATGAATGCTATTTCTCGGCCTCTCTCGTCAAACCCTATTCGCAAAAAAAAGGGTTAAACCCTAACAATCTCGGCCCTACTCATAAGTCTGAAAACTAAGGGGTTTCGGGGGCTCTCCAGTACACCCAATTTTCGACACCTTGGCCCCGAAATCGAATTTGTTTTTTCAAAAATGGTGCAAAACGGATTTGCTTTAATCTAAAACGATTCTTTAAAAAATTTTTGTTTAAAAAATTAAAGTATTTCGTAGGAATTTATTCAAATTATTATGCTGCCCAATCCAACATTGTATGACGTGTGATAGGTGTAAAAGATTTAAAAAGGGCGTAAATTCCATTTGATAATAATTTAATGGTTTGAAACCTAAAATTAAAAATATATTTACCTGTTTTCAGACATATTAAAATATGCAAATAGGAATTAACAGCCGAATTATTTTTTTGGCACATAATTAAAGTTGAATTTTTTAAAAGCACATATTATAATAAATATTCAAAAATTTATAAATATTGTTTTGCTCTATTTAAGGTTAGCCAAAAAAATTGTTCAAAACCTTAAATTGATCGTGGGTCGTTCAACGCCGCATCTCGGAAAGCGAACTTTTTGATAATATTGATTTAATTTTTTATAACGGTTTTTTCCTTCTTTTGATCAAAAGAAAAAGTGATGATTCTGCAAGTGCAATGTGATTTAGGTATGTAAAATATTATTATCAAATATTAATATTTATTTTCTTATTGGAACTTTTTGATTACCTATTTGATTTGAGAGGTCCGTCTTTTCAATAATTACAATTAATTTTAATTTAATTTATTTCATTAAACAATTTAAACTTGCCCCAAATCAATCTGCGATAACACATTTATCGACGGGGAGAAATCAATTGTAAAGAAAAAAGGGTTTTTTTGTATAATTTCTAATTAGAACACATATACTAATTTAATCAAAGATTCGTTTAATTGTCATTAGATTTTAGTTTATTTAAACTTTATGTTTTATTACTTTATTTTTAATCATTATTTTTACAATTGAGAATTAAAGAACTATTTGCCACCGCAATAATTAATTTGTTGCATTTTTATTAGATTAAATATTCCCTAAAAATTAGCTGTCGTAGGTAAGCGGGGGATCTGGGTAGGTGCCGAGTAATCACCTATTTCTTTATTTTGTAATAAATTTTAATATTTGTAAACGTTAAAACTGCATCTCAAGCTTTATGTTTGTTTTATCATTATAATTTTTATAAATTTTTACCCTTTAGAATGATTAAACTTTTCGATTTGCCATTTTTTAAATCCGACCCACTTCGTCCATGAATGCAATTATAATATTGACTCACAGTCTCGAATTGAAGATCTTTCGGGTGCTTTAGAAAATTATAATTTTCTGATCAAAATGAAACATACATAAAAACTTAAAAATGCGACTTTGTAAGCATTTGGTGTTTTCGAATTCTTATTGAATTATTAATTCTGCTATTAATCTTATTTCTGACTCTTTATTTATCATTTTTGTAATATTTTAATTATATTGGTGAAATCTTTTTGATTGTGCCATTTTTTAAATCTTACACGCTTCGTTCCCTCCAAGTAAATGATCACTGGGAGCATGTTTTTGTTCGAATTTGATTAATTTTTTTAAATATTCTAATTAAATTAACGCAATCTTCAAATCCCTCTTTTGTATTTATTTATATAATTATTAGTGATCGGCCAGAAGGGTCGGTCGGTACTTTTCGGTAAAGTACCGAAAAAGTACCGGTACCGAAAAGTACCGAAAAAGTCCAAAATGTTTCGGTCGGTACTTTTCAGTAAAGTACCGAAAAAGTACCGGTACCGAAAAGTACCGAAAAAAAATAGTCGGTACTTTTTCGGGTTTCGGTACCAAAATTTTTTAGGGTAATTTTTTATCAAAAAATCGTTTATTTTGGGAATCTTGGCTTATAAATATTTATAATTGAGTTTTGGGAGATTGCGGTTTAAAAAAATCAGCATTCGACCTGTTCCTGTCTAGTGGTAAGAATTTTAATAGTTTTTGGATCAGTTTGAAGGGGGATCGGCGGTGCCGATAGGCGCCGCCGAGAAAATTTTTTATTTTTGATGGAATTTGTGAAGAAAAATGGCCCAAAAAATGCATCCAGAAAGGCTAAATATGATTTAAGAAAAATTAAAAAATCAAATAAGATTTCAAAATTTTCCGGACATTATTGAAATCCAGATTCCGAGCTCTATTTCCAAAAACTTTAATTTTAGGTTCAGAAAACAAGAGAAAATAAAATTTTAGCCGTTTTATTAGGGTGGATTTTGTAGGTGAACGGCGATGACGATAGGCGTCGCCGAGAGGAAAAAATGAAAATTCTTACGATTTTATTAAGAAATCTTGTCCAATTTCGATAACTAAAATGGTGAAAAAAGTAATTCTTTATGTAAATGAAGTTTTGAATCGGTTAAAATTTTTGAAAATTAATTTGCTAATAACTTTCTTGAAAAAAATTAAGAACTTCCTAAATTACCTTCAATTTTAAAAATCTTAAATACATATTTAAATAAAAAATATTGTTTTTATTTGCCATGAAGTTAATTGAAAGACACAAAAAACTATTTACAAGTCGGGGGTTTGAACCCCAGGCAACCACATCACTCACTAGCAGGGCATTCAATAAAAATAATAAAAAGGAATTTTCGAGGACTCGAACCTCAGACAATAAGGTCTTTGGTTAACAGTTTAACCACTAAGACACGTGATATGAGGGAATAAACTTTGAAAAATTCAAATATATTACCAATTTTTCCGTTCGGTACTTTTTTCGGAACTCAAATTTTGTTCGGTCGGTACCTTCGGTACTCAAATTTTTTCGGTCGGTACTTTTCGGTAAAGTACTGAAAAAGTACCGGTACCGAATAGTACCGAAAAAATCCAAAAAGGTTCGGTCGGTACTTTTCGGTAAAGTACCGAAGCCTAAGTACCGAAAAGTACCGAAAAAGCTTCGGTACTTTCCCGTACCGACCGAACACTAATAATTATTTACTTGTTTTTTTTTTTGCTCCAACTGATTTAAGTTTGCTCAATTGAATCATTTATCTTTTAATTAATCACATGCAGTTGCGTACGAGAAAATATCATTTGATCAGTTGCCATAAATGAAATATAATATTCATGTTTTTAAATGTAAAATGTAAAATTTGAACTTTAAATAACACTTTTGTTCTCATCGGTGTCGTAGTAGGGTTCGTCGGTGCCTCGCGCGCTGTTGCCAAACTCTTTTTTGCATTTTTTAAATTATATTTTTTATTAGTTTTTAATGATTTTATTTGTTTTCAATTTATTTGTATCTGCATTTTCGCAAGTAAACATTAAATATGGTACACTAAAATACAAGTTATATTTGGATTCTTTTGAGGTAGATGACAATGTTGTCAATAAATATTAAATATTTTTAATATTACAATTACTTGTTATATTTGTGTATTTTAATTCAAAAAGTGTGTTAGTTGAAGGAAGTTGAGAGTCAAAGATTCAGAATTTAAAGTTTATAAAATATCAAAAATATTGTCCCCAACGAGAAATTCATATTCGCGCAGTTCGCTCTTCTATAAGATAATAAATTTATAGATGTTATTAAGGATAGTGTTTTGATTTAATACAAAATAACATTTTAAAGAAAAGTTAATTTTTTAACATTTAAAAAGACAAAATTATTTGTTTACCTTTTTATTTATTTTTTATTAGTTTGTTTTAAAATTGATTAAAATTTGATCAATGCAGTATTTTTGTAATTACTAAATTGATTATTTATTAGTAGTTTTTTTGTTTGTTTGTAATTTAAACAATATTTTTGAGATATTTAAATTGTTCTAATTCATGTCTGTGATTTGAAAGCAAAACTATAAATGTTTTTATTTTTTTAATCAACAAGAAAATAATGATTTTTGTAAGGGAAAATCGATTTTTTATATTAGCAAACTTTTATGGCTCTTTGGAATGTAAAGAAAATTCCGATCCATTATTAGCTTACGGTAATATCTGCGATATATTTAGATATTAATGTCAAAGACTCGAATTTTTTAATCTATTTCTTTAATTTGTCTTTCATAATTTGTAATTTTAAATTTTTTTTGTTTAAAAAAGAATTCTCATTAACACATCTAAACAAAAGGATTAAAACATATTAGTCTCTGGGGACAAGCTCATTTAACATTTTTTTTTGTTAATTCCAATCAGTCTTTTTTATTATTATTTTATATGCAGTTTTTTTTTTGACTGCATTTGTAATAACATTTTTAAGAATTAATGCAGTGTTACTTTTATTTTTATCTCACTTAAACTTGTATAATTGAAATTTGCCCGTAAATTGTAATTTTGATTTTTTAATTTTCACTTTTTCATCATAGATTTGAATTTTTTCATGTTCAGATACGTAAATTAGTTCGTCTTGTCATTTGTGAAAAAGTAAATTGTTTTTATCTTTATAATGTTGTAGCAAAAGCTAAAATTATCTTATATTTTACTTTCCTCGGTTGGAATTGCTCTACTTTTGGGGTTGCCTTCGGGTGGAATACTGGCTTGTCGATGTTTAATGTCGTACGCAAGTGCTCTAGTTAAATGTACCTTTAAAACATACCTATCTAATTTAAATTTAGCAATTCACATTTCAATTTGTAATAATTATCTTTTTATGAACATTAATTCTTGGGAGGAAAATTCCAGCATCAGCGCAAATAATGATTTAATTGTTGAACTTTATTGTGACGATTATTAAAATTGTATTTTTTTAAAACTTATTCATTAATGTTCTTGATGTGAAATTTGTTTCCGTGCGCTGGCACAGTAAATATTACTGAAATCTAAGAAAATCCGTTGATTTTATACGCCCAAAATTAATTTTATTTATTATGTCTTGATAGATTTTTTTGTTTGTTTTCAATTTTATTTAATTTATCCAAAATTGTTTTATTTTTAAAATATTTCAGTTAACTTTTAATAACAGGTTTGAGTGGTAAGTATTAGTTCCATTCGATTACGCGGCGGTCTGTTGAATCATGCATTTATGGATGAAATAGTGTGCTCCCTCTCGATAAGGGGATCGATCAGCTCGTCAATGTGCCAATTTTACAGTGATCAGTACAAAAATGATAGTTTTTTTTGCAGATGGCGCCGCTTTTATTAAAGAGCTTAAGTTCTGCTTTTCATTTACAATCAATTTTTGTATAATATTATTGCATGTTTTGTTAAGTGGAACAATTTCAAGCAGCAAATAAATAACTAAGAAAAATACCAAATCAAAACAATCGTTTAAATACAAATTATCCATGATATGTAATAAAATTCAGAGGCTATATCAAATAAAATTTTGAATAATACTTATCCAAAAATAAAGCGAAAGGAAGGAAAAAAATCAAGGTGTTCTGAGACTTTTTGGCGACAAACTCTAAGCAACAAAAGTCATGAAATAAAAAATTAAAAAGGCGATGACAACAAAATAATAATGGTTATGAGAAGTAAAATTACATTATTAACAAAAATAGAATTTCTCCCCGATGTATAAGAAAGAAAAATTGCAAACTTCAAGTTAAAACATAAACCACACTGAATTACAACGAAAACAAAATAAAAATATTTCCTTTTTAAATTGCAAAAAAAACTAAAATTATCGAAAAAAATTAATATATATTTTAACGATATTTAAGAAATATTTGTAAATTACATTTTTGTGATGTGTTCAAACAAAAATAAACAATAAATTATTTTTCTATTTAATAGCAAAAGTCAGTGAGAAACATTCGAAGAATAAGCACATGGATATGTCGACAACTATTTAAGGACCGGACAAATAAAGTGATATTTTCTTAACAATTTTGGAGAAAATAAATGTTTAAATACGCGTCAAGAACTTCTGAGAATTTATCCTTTTTCAATTAAAAATAATTTAATACAGTAAAGCTGACATAAAAGATGAACTCATTCATAAAAATTAGACTTAAATAATGATAAAATTTTAATCTTGAAATTCTATTAAGAAATTAGTTAAAATAATTATATAATTTACCATTAAAAAAACTTTGCTTCATTAAAGTAGTTGAAATAACTTCCCCAGAGGACCACATGAGCGGCAAACAATCCACGCAGATGAGCAGTTAATGATGCAATGCTGCATGCTAGCAATAATAAGACAATTTTCGATAAAAAATTTAAAAGTGAAAAGGAAATAAAGTAAATWAAGTTAAAGAATATTTTAATAAACTTAAAAATGCAGGACCGCGTTAAATTGCAAATATTAAAAAAACGATTAAATTATTTWAAAAAAGAAATTTAATAATTATTAATAACTGAAAATAAAGATTTGTTTTTTATATTTGTTTTGTTGATGTCAGGGACTAAAAAATTTGACGCCGAGAAATAATTTGTTATAAACGAAAAATATTTCAATATTAATAAACGAAACATTTAAATTTTTTTTTTTAACTTAGCCAAAGAAGTCAACAATGAAAACTTCATTTATTCTGTATAATCCATTTTTTGTCAACAAAAATAAATAAATTAACTAAAGAGCAGTCCACATTAAACATCTTATTTGGCTGTCGTTGCGCTTTTTGTTATGTTGTTGATTTCAATTGTTAAAAAATTGTGTTTTTTTTAATTCACTCTTACATTTATATATTTCAATGTTTTCCAAAATAATTCGTGCGTCTATACATTATTCACATATTAATTATTTAACCAATATTTGTAGAAAGAATGTGCATTATTTTAACAATAATTGTATTTATTGAAACCCGATGTTATATTAAATCAGCAAATCTAGACATAATCAGAAGCGACGGTCGTGAAAATTCAGTTTAAAAAAATTTTAAAACAAAGAATCCTTAATCATTTGTTGTGTAAATAAATACTCATAATAAAAATGAAAATATTTAACACTTAAATGTTAAAAACAATTAAAATTTTCAAATATTTAAAAGGCGTATTTTAAAACGATTATCAGAATAAATATATGGATGCAGAATTTATTAAATGACAATTTAATATATGAAATATTTTACCATTTGCGTAATTTATTGTGTCTAAAACGGATTTTTATATAACTAATTTTTAATTTTATGAATCTTTGTTTGTGAATTCATTGCAGCATTTTGTAATTCTTTTAATTTGTTTGGGTGTTAGGCGCTCATCCCAAAGGCTTATCCTGCCCGTTAGGCGCTCATCCCAAAGGCTTATCCTGCCCGATCCATTGGATATGCACTTTTTCCACTTTGTTCATTTCACTATGCAAAAATGTTTGTACTTGATTATTAATATTAACAATTAATCATTTAACAGTATGTTATAATGGAAAAATATCTAACAAATAAGTGATAAATTAATATAAAGACATGGCTTTGTTGATTTTATTTTATAATATTATGCACTTTATTATTATTAATAATATTTAAATGACATATTAAGCTAAACATTTTGCTGTTAATTTCTCTTGTTTCAGATAGTTTAATTGCTAACTCTGCATTAAGTTATAGTGTAGATTTATTCAACAACATACATATGTGAAACGATGGGCCATACATTTTTTTCAGAAAAGTTTAATAAAGAACAAAAATAATCGCATTACATAGTTGATTTTAGAGTAGGACAGACCGGTTAAACGGTTACGAAACCTTTTTGCAATTTATTCAAAAATAATCTTTAATTAACATTAAAATTTCTATTGCGATTATSTTTTTAATTTTATAATGGGTGCGTCGATGTGGCGTTTGCATTAGATAATCATATCTATCGTATAATATTTAGTTTTTTAWTTTWAWTMYAAKKKKAWAGTTTTAGTRTATTTTGTTWATGGATTTAATTATTTTTCACTATTTTCAAGCTCAATTTTTTCTTTAATTATGCATCAAGATACCACTTTGCATATCAGCTTTCAATTGTATAATTTATTAATATTAAACGAAAAAAAATAAAATTTCCTTCGCCACAAACTGGTGCCGTTAGATGAGGGTCCAGCCAACAACTATTGTACAAAGCAACTCCCAAAAAAAAACATTACAATTAATGTATTCGAAGAAATGAAAGACATCTATATTAGTGCAAAGAGCACAATCTACAATCTATTAGAAGTAATCTCGAAATAATAACAATAGGGCCGGCAGTACAAAGAAATTGTCAAATAAGGTCATAAAATATTTAAAAAAACAAGCTAAAAGATATTAATAAAATGATTACAATTCTACGGCAATGTTTTAACCAACATTTGCATTTCTATGAATTCAAATCCAGAAGCAAATAACAAACTAAACTCGTTGATAAAACTACAACATTACAACCAATTTTAAAAGAAAAACCTTTGAAAATAATAAATATAAAAAAAATTCTATGTGAATATTTGGATTATTTAATATGTAGTTAAGGTAAATAAGATAAAATTTGCAATTGAGAGGCCTATGGTTTTTGTTCAAAAAAATTTAAAGATTTTTTATGTTAAAAACATTAACATGTTTTGTTATTACATAATTAAAAAATATTTGATTAAATTGCTTAAGTTATATAGGTAAAATACGAAAAAAAACTGACGCTGTCCAACTGCAACTGTTAAAAATCAGATTTGAAAAAATATAAAATTACAAACTATTTCGGAGTATATTTTAAAAAATAATAAATAAGATTATTACTTTATAAAAAAAGACTAATTGACTATTTGGTTTCGAAAACCGAAAAATTGCCGCAATCTAAGGCGAACCCTTAAAACTCCAAAATATGAACTAAAAAACACAAAATATTTTACATAATATCACCAAAACAAAGCTCACACACTATTATGACAAAGTATGACTAGTTAGCGTTTAATCTAAAAATTTAACATTAAAACCTTTTTAAATTGCTAAATAATAAATTATCTAAATAATTCTTTTTTAAAGTTAGTGTCAAAAATAATAATTAAATGAGTTCTCACAAAAAGTTATAAAATTAATAAAAATATAATCATTAAACCTAGAAAATTGACGTAGCGTATAAGATCAAAACGATTCCGGTTCATTCAGAAAGGTCTACAACTGTTACGATGACGCGGTTTATACTTAAAAGTTCAAAAAATTGATTAATGTTAATTAAGTTTGCAAATTACTCATTTGAGTTTCAAATAATCATGTTAAATTAAAAATTTCCTTATTGTAACTTGCATTAAGTTATCAAATAGATTAGTTTTTAAATAATACATATTTTTTAATATAAAGTTAACTGGAAAGTAAAGCATTATATAATTTAGGTATGTTTGTTTTATCATAGAAATTGTCAACTTGCTTCATAAAAAGTTCGTTCAATCGGTTATAAAATTATACAATTTATATAATAATGCAAACTTTCCTTTTTTATTTAAAATCGTTTATTTTATTAAGTATATTCTTTGTATAAAACACCAATTACCCAAATTCAAGCATTAACTAAATTGGCAACTGTCCTCCTTTACACGCGGCTAGGTATGGTGTTCATATTATTTTATAAACATTTATTATTATAACATAACAAAACATTTAAGTTTTGACTTTATTTTAAAGCATCAATATCTCCTATCTAGCATTCCTGCTCTTCCGCGGTTTATTCTTTTCTTGTTGGGAATTCGATCTAAATTACGAATATTACAGATTTAAGCAATTTTTTGTTGCGAATATTTCGAAAATTTCTTTTTTTTTATTATTCATTATTTATATAATTACTTTTTTTGAATTTTAAATCATTGTGATTTAAAAATAATTTGATAAACTTATGGGTGTATTTCAAATCGCAGAAGTTATGTCAATTATTTTTAATTTATTATTATTCAACTATGCATGGTATATATAAATTTTGGTCAACTTTCCTTGCAACAAAATGASTATGGTTTTATAATGCTCCACATGCTGCTGGGTATTTTTTAACATTTTTAACATTTATTAATTTCATTAAAAATTATTGGATTGATTTTCTATTAGCTCATTGATTTCAACGTTTTGATGTTTCCCCAATTGTGAAAAAATAAATTAAAAAAGTMTCGTTTATTGTAGGMAGTTTTATATATTTAATATTTGTCACGTCAACTTATTTAGAAATTTTATGTATCTTATAAGCTTGGCGATATGGTTAATATTTTTTTGTTATTTTCCAATCATGCAAAAACCTTCTTCAAATGTGTTTAAAATAATAACAAAGTATTCACTATTTTCGGTGAAAATTGTAAATAAATCTTAACGTATTTTACTAATTGCTTTTGTTTTAGTCTTTACTTAATCTCATCCCATTTCTTTATTGATAAATCACGTGCCCAGATTAATGATGCAGAAGAATTGCATTTTATTGATTTAATTATATATTTATATTAAATGTTCCTGAAGTCTAAAAGCCAGAGGCCAGTTTCTGGATAATTAAATGCAGATAAACTCATTTATTATGTTTCTGTAAAGCAATAAAATTTTAAAAAATACCTTTTAAAATAATTTTTGAATAGATGATTGATTAAGAATTTTATTTATTTTTTATACCGATCATTTTTAGTAGCGAAGTTCTAAGACTTTTTGGTGATATGAGATTTTTTTAGTGTTATTGAATTAAAATAGTTTTGCTCTTTTACTTTATAATATTTAAATTTTATTATTTTTAGTAAAGGTTTACGAACTGTTGAGCATAATTTGCTTTTTATTCAGAATCAGCCATAATATATTCAAATGAATGACTGGTTCTTGTGCAAGCCTGTACTGGTACGCAACTGATTGTTTTCGGCTTGGGAATGCACTATTTTAAAAACCTGGAAAAGAGTGAATAATAAAACGATTAGTAAGAAATTWTGATTAARAAATTAATTATATAATTTTATAATTCAATGATTTCCTTTGTTTATAAAATATTTTGCCATGCTTTTGTTCAATGCCGGCTATTTGTTTGTTCAGTTTATTTAATTCATAATATTATTTTTGTAGTTTATCAACTAGAGACTTTTACGATCATATGAATTTTAGTTACTTTTTAGAACATTTTATTTTTTGAAGAAATAGTGTGATAAAAAGAGAGAGTCAGACGGTTAGAGTAATTAGGTCATCAGCTAATAATTTTTTAGTTACTTTTTTGAACATTTTATTTTTTGAAGAAATTGTGTGTAAAAAGAGAGAGTCAGACGGTTAGAGTAATTTGGTCATCAACGCACCCCATCTAATAAATAAGTGCATTTCGATGATAATTAATTATAGATTTCAAAAAACATAAACAAAAAATAGTTAATAAAAGATTGATAATGATTAAAAAATACGGATTACATAAATAAAGTAATGACTAAAATATAAGAAAAACATATCAAATCAGATATTCTCAAACAAAGGGATTGATAATAAATTTTCAAATACAATTTTCGTACAATTCTTTAACTCGAATTAACCTTTTTATATATTTCTACATTTGCGTTATGATTAAATTAATTGTTTAAACATTCTTGAATTAAAATGTTTATAGTGCTATACATCTTCCAACATAATTATAAATAACCAAAACAATGTTAAATTTAAAAAAAAACAAAATTTAAAATTATGTACATACCTCGGGAATCAACAAATGTATATTATTTTAAAAAACTCCTAAAAGGATAAATTGACCAAAGACAAGATTGTTAATAAAGTTAATTTAAATCTTATAAAATAAATGTTTAAAGTGCTGCTGCAAATTAGATGATGAAACTATATAAAAATAAAAAAAGTACAAAACACACTTTAACATAACATACATTATTAAAAAAAGTTAATATTAAAAAAATTAAGAATTTAAAGAAGTTTTCGAATCGGTTCAAATTATTTATATTGAAAATATGCGAGCGAACCAGTGAATTGCTTTTTCTTATTTAGGAAAATTTTCATTTATTTCAATTTACCCCTAATTTGTCCGCGGCATTGCAGCTTAATCGGCACGTGGGCCCCCGCCCTTCACTGGAAAAAAATTAAATGTAAATATAAATATTAGATTTAGCTAAATAATTAAAATAATTAATCTCAAAATAAAAATAAAGCGCCTAAAAATTAATGTTGCCAAAAACTAAATAAATTTAAATTTGGATATTCAATATTTATTAATCATTTATGACAAAATATAAATTAACAATGATATTGGAGGTGGATTCAACTTAATATTATTTAGATTCTTGAGCATAACCAAAGTTTATTGAATATAAATAAAATTAATATTTTGGTATAATAATTAATCCTCGTCTGCATGGCGAAAATTTGAAAAAAATGATAATCAAAGAAGAACGATGAATATGTAAATAAAACAAAATAAAACTTAAGCTTTTTACTTTTCTATAAATGATTAGTAGTGATGTCACAAATAAAAATGACAGTAAATATAAAAAAACGACAAAATGGAAAAATAAATGTTAACACAAAAATGTTTCTTAAATAAAATTTGCCAATCATAATGATGTTTAAAATATTTTTGTTAAAACTGGCGTTTTTAAAAGAAAATTATACTGAAAAGATTGAAATAAAATAATACAAAATAAAATTGTGAGTGGCGAAAAAGAATGAAAAGTCCCCAATATTGATTAATATTGCAATTGAGGATTTGAATGTTTATTGAATATCATTCTGCAAAAGTTTATTCTTAGTTATTAAAAAAATAAATAATTATATAATGCGAACAATTATAAAAATTGCATTTATTAGTTTTGCAAAAATTTCAATCAAAAATTTAATATGAATATGAAAAATATGAATTAAAGAACTGCTAAGAGATTGTGGACGGCAACTGCAACAACCGGAAATTGACTTTTGTTTTTAATAAATGCCAATGTCAACAACCACTTCAACAAAAGAGTACAATCGAACAAAAAAAACAAAAAAAGTGCAGGCATAAATGAAAGAATCAAATAAAGCCTTTGCTACAATCAACTGAAACATATTTCACTGACCTGTAATAGCATATTCGAAAATTCTATGAGTGCATAAAATTAAAAAAAAAGGATTTAAAACAAACTAATAATTCGATGATTTTTTGCCAACTTGGTATCAATCAACAAAAATGTTAAAAGAAATTTCTTTGCTTAATAAAATAAAGGCATGCCTTTTCAAGGGTGATGGGCGTAACAGCCGCAAAAAGAGAAGACGCACAAATTCTGTTTGCTTTGAAATGTTTCTTCAACATTGATATATTAATGAAAAACCGCGGTGAACGAGATCATATGCCCCTTCACAATTTAATTTACTCAATACGGTACTAATAAAATCGACATTGTTACAATGAGTGTTTATTTTATTAAATTTTAAGTACAAGCAAAAAAGTTTAAATTCAAATTTATTAAAATCATAACATTTAATAAGAAATAAAAAAGCAGAAAATTTATTGTGCAAAAGTTTATCATGAATTTCATGTTAATAAAATAGTTAGAATTAAAATTAAAAAACCTTAAATCTGCTTTAAAAATATAAGATACAAAAGTTAAACAAAATGCAGGGCATAAATAATACGACAAATTGGCAATTCCAAAGTGGAAACCGAATCTATGGATTTCAATCTTTGATATTAAAAAAATCTAAACTTCAAATAAAAATTTGATACATAAACAAATAAGATATTATATATTTAAATTAGTAATTATGTAAACTATCTTGTTTAAAATAAAATTTAAAATAATAAAATATATCCGAAGACAAAGGGGCACCCTAGCCCTGGACCCAAAAGCCGTGAGCAACCCAACAAATTGGAGAAATCTCAGATTGACGAACTTTTGGTTGTGGGCTTAATAATGAAGAGCTGTACTCTATGGGCACATTTATTACTGTTGAATGAAAATAAATAAAATATTAATAGAATTTAAGCTTAAATATTAAAACAATTAATCTCATAAAGTAATACTTAAAACAAAAATACAATTGTTTTTATTATAAGTGAAAAATTTATTTATAAATCAACTGATACAAGTTAAAGTGAACAATTTAACACAGTACTTAAATTATATAAAAATAAACAATTAATTTTCATAATTCAAAAAAATACAAACATTTATTGCGTAAGATTAAAAAAAGTAATTTAAAAGCACCCATAATTTTCATAAACATAATTGTTTTACCTAAATAGAAAGAGAAACAGAACTTATTAGTATAGCATTAGTGGTGTAAAAAAGGCATGAATATTCCAATGAACAAAAATTATTCAATCAATTCAAATTAAAAAATTATAAAAACTAACAACTAATTTTCTCAAAAAAAATTATGGAAACATGCTTTGATAAATTAAATAAACTGAGGATAAGTACGGATCAAACAGAAACCATAAATAAAATTGTAACATAAATTTAAAATATAATAAAATGTGCGCAAGTTACATATTTTCGAGTTTGTAACTGCAAATAATAACCCCTACTATGCAAAAACACACAATCCCTAGCCAAACTACGCTTTTTCGACGGTTGTATTGCTTAGTATGTATGCTTATAATGGCAGAAACTAATATATTTTGGCTTTCTTTGAGCATAATTACACAACGTATAAATGATAATGATAAATATTAGAATCTTTAACATACAAAAACCAATAAAATTTATTATAAATATATACAATATATTTTTTAATTCATAATAACTAACTATTAATTAAAATTGAACTTCTAAAGAATGAATAGTTTTCTAATTGAATTAATTATGGGTATGAAACCAAGTCCTGCGAAGTTAATCAATATTTTTTGAGCAATAAATGGAAAAAAACTAATACAGATCTGCATATAAACTGTGTTGTTCTCACCGAAATTTTACTTCATTACATCAGCTCCGACCCAGGTTGGCAGCAGCGCTTGCCTTCACTGAATGCACACCAGGGATGGGAATCGCGTCGAAAAAAAAAGCGAACGGCGATCTGCGATCGGCGATCTCAAATTTTTTAATGCGATCGACGATCCGCGATCGGCGATTTCAAATTTTTTAATGCGATCGACGATCCGCGATCGGCGATCTCAAATTTTTTAATGCGANACCCCATCTAATAATTTTTTAGTTACTTTTTTGAATATTTTATTTTTTGAAGAAATAGTGTGTTAAAAAGAGAGAGTCAGACGGTTAGAGTAATTGGTCATCAACGCACCCCATCTAATAATTTTTTAGTTACTTTTTTAAAGATTTTATTTTTTAAAGAAATAGTGTGCTAAAAAGAGAGAGTCAGACGGTTAGAGTAATTTGGTCATCAACGCACCCCATCTAATAATTTTTTAGTTACTTTTTTGAAAATTTTATTTTTTGAAGAAATAGTGTGATAAAAAGAGAGAGCCAGACGGTTAGAGTAATTAGGTCATCAGCGCACCCCATCTAATAATTTTTTAGTTACTTTTTTGAACATTTTATTTTTTGAAGAATTGTGTGTAAAAAGAGAGAGTCAGACGGTTAGAGTAATTTGGTCATCAACGCACCCCATCTAATAAATAAATGCATTTCAATGATAATTAATTATAGATTTCAAAAAACATAAACAAAAAATAGTTAATAAAAGATTGATAAAATGATTAAAAAATACGGATTACATAAATAAAGTAATGACTAAAATATAAGAAAAACATATCAAATCAGATATTCTCAAACAAAGGGATTGATAATAAATTTTCAAATACAATTTTCGTACAATTCTTTAACTCGAATTAACCTTTTTATATATTTCTACATTTGCATTATGATTAAATTAATTGTTTAAACATTCTTGAATTAAAATGTTTATAGTGCTATACATCTTCCAACATAATTATAAATAACCAAAACAATGTTAAATTTAAAAAAAAACAAAATTTAAAATTATGTACATACCTCGGGAATCAACAAATGTATATTATTTTAAAAAACTCCTAAAAGGATAAATTGACCAAAGACAAGATTGTTAATAAAGTTAATTTAAATCTTATAAAATAAATGTTTAAAGTGCTGCTGCAAATTAGATGATGAAACTATATAAAAATAAAAAAAGTACAAAACACACTTTAACATAACATACATTATTAAAAAAAGTTAATATTAAAAAAATTAAGAATTTAAAGAAGTTTTCGAATCGGTTCAAATTATTTATATTGAAAATAT
>MEIZ01000105.1:225114-242509 GCA_001723225.1 Globodera ellingtonae | reverse complement strand
CGGGTTGGAAAAAGACCGGGTTTCGGCTCTCGGGTTTCGGGTAACCCGCGGCAACCCTGCTCCAACTGGCGCTTCTTTGTTGACACGGTCGCGCAGTTCTGGCGACAGCTTGACCACTTCCTTTTTCTCCCGCCAGCAGCAGGAGAGGAGATTATAGCCCGAGGGGAGTGCGGACTGGGGGGGGGGGCAAGTTGTCTTGTGCCACCCGGTGCGCTCCACAGAGACTACGGTATTTATTGGTGATCAAATTTTTGACTCGATTTGTTAAGGAAATTGGTCCAAAAACTGTAGAATTTTGCCCAATTTTTTGTTAGGGGGGGGGCTGAATAAATATTAAGTAAAGAATTCGCTTCGGAATTTTCTCAATGAAATCCTCCAAACCCAATAAAATAAAAACAGTATACCTAGGTAAGAATGTTGAGCCAAAATCAGAATAACATTTTTAAGATTCGATCCCTCCAGGTTAGAGGGAAATTGCCCTAAAATTTTAGAATTTTCCCTAAAAATTTCGAATAAAACAAATATTTTCAAAATTTTGGTTGCAAATCTCTTAACAAATTGAGTCAAAAATTCAGAATTTTCAAAAAAAGGCAATTTTCGGCGGCTGGTATAATACTCACAGATTTGAAGAACCCTAACAGCATAAACTTGGATAAAAAGTTGTTTTGCTCCATTATTTATGATTTTACACATAATTTAGAATTTTGATTAGGTAATTTTTTAAAGAAAAAAAATTTTAAACCCGAAGACCCGAAACCCGAGAGCCGAAACCCGGCTTTTTTCTCGACCCGAGATTTTTTGGCTCGACCCGACCCGAAACCCGACCCGACATTTTTCTCAACCGCGGCAACCCTGAGTTGGAGCTGGTCATTGTTAGTGTTTGGCACGGTACGGTACGGGTAGTACCGCGGTATTTTTCGATTTTGGTCTAACAAAATTTTATTCAAATCAACTTTTAGATGACAAGATTTCTATAAAACGAGATCAGGAAAAAATTTTAAAAATTTACCGTTTCCCGTAAAGACAGAACGCCATTGGATTATCTCAGTAACATCGGTTATCGTAAGCTAAACCCCGTCTAATATTTTGTTACCGTATGCCAAATGCCGTCTCAAATGCCGTCCAAATTTTTATTTTTTAAAAGTTGCTTGCGTCTAAACATTGGGAAAAAAATTGGGTGATAATTATCCTGGTGACCAATTTTCCGCGCAGTGTTCAATTATTTTGGTGATCAATTTTCCGATCAGCCCCACTAGAATTCAACTGCCCCAATCACAAACCACCACCAAACCCCTATCTTTTTTCAAAAATCCCATCTTCGGGAGTGTAAAATCCGAAATTTTACTCAAATTCCAAATTGATGTGCAATAAACGGTTTGGACACATGAAAAGCTCAAAGTGGGACGTGACCGGAGAGCTTTGTCACTCAAATCGGAGTCATCGACAACATTTGCAACGCGTTCAACATCAGCTTCAACAAAGTCGTACATTTACTAACCTTCTTAAAGGTACAATTTAAATCTTTGGATGTTTTATAAATTTTGTTTAACATTTAAGGAGGTGAAGCGCACCAAAATGTGCCACGGACGAACCAAGTGGTCAGCAACGCGGGCAAACACAGTGCTTACACAAATCAGAACATCGGAAAATATGGCAATTGATTCTGAAAGACCGGACAAATTGAATATCTATTAATTAGATAAAAAGAAATTTATCCAAAAATCCCGAATTGAAATAATTTAACTTTTAATAGAGACCGGTTAATACCAAACAAAGCTTATGACTTAAACTTTGGTCAAATTCGGTAAAATAAAAAATTGTCTAAATAACAATTATTGTTTTTTTTAATTTTTATAATCCGTGTATTTTGTGCATGATAAAAATTTCGGTCTCGAAAGGTCTTCTTGAGTTTTGGGCTTTCGTCTTGGTCTCGAATTTTGAAAAATTTAATTTTATCGAACTTCTAGCTATATAATTATTATTTAAATTCTAAGCTTTTCGAAATTGTTTGTTCGAGACTTGGAATCAAAGTTGTGGCGTGTTCATAAACCAAATTGTTTAATTAAGCTATAAATGAATTTGACGTCTTCGTTTTGATCCAATGACATAATTAAATTTATATACTAATTAATTAATTTTTTTAAAAAAAGTGTTGAAAATTAATGTGAAATATCCCACTCGCTATGATTAATTCCTTCTTTTTTTTTAACGAAATTTGTGATAGCCTACGAAATGTGGTTGATTACCATCTCTATGAATGAATCACCGCTATAGTCCACACATTTCAGCACTGCAAATTTGTGTTAGCCAATGGTTTAATCATTTTATTCCATCACAAAGCGGACGAATGAATATAATAATTGGAATAAATATTTTACAAATAAAAATATTTAAGTTTAAATAAAATAATTGTTTTTTCAGAGCGTAAAATGCGTGTTCCCAACCTTTGGGCGAATGTTTTCATCATTTGTGTTCTTCCGAACCTCTCCAACGGGCAACTCTCCACGAAACCGTAAAAAAGATTTTTAAAATTTTAATTTTTCTAAAGAAAAATATTTAGGCTTAAGCTGACGGACGGTCAAACTGGAGTAAAGTCCATTCCATACCGCGCAACGGGCCAATGCATGCCAAAACATGGCAAAACTTACGGACTGACATTTCGTCTTCATTCAAAGGGCGGGCATTGTGACGACGGGTAATTAAAGGAGCTTAAACGATTAGGCCAATCGTTCAAGATTTTTTTAAAAAAAGCCTCGATTTATCAATTAGGTATATTTTATTCTGTTTTAAGCCTGATAATCTGCTACCCGGGACTGCTTAATCGCCATGCCGACTCATTGGGCTTTAAAGTGAAAGGATTATTCCAAATCGACAACAAAAAGGTACAAATTGTTAATATAATTTAATAATAATTAATTTTAAATCCAGGACAACAAGGTCAACCAGTATTGCTCGTCTAAAATGCAAAAGGAGGGCATTTCTGCTGGCCAAACCCATTGGCGTGGCATCAAAGTGTACACAATGCCAAATGGGACTGAAAAGCATCAGACAATGCTGGAGGCGTCCGTTGCATCCCGCCCGTTTGTGTTTAAAAGAATAAAGAATATAACCATTTTATGAATAAACGGCATTAAAATGTGTCAAACAAATAAATTATTTTGATCAGAGCATTTTCGTTGTTTTTGTGCCATTGGCAATCAAATAATTAGCAAGAAATTTTTAAAGATTTGTTTGGCCTAAAGATTTAATGAATAATTAATTACAACAAAATTAACCACAATTGTCAGATTTTATGTTTTATTTAAAATAAATATTTTAAAAGTCAATGCTTTTAGCTACAATCTTGGAACAAATGTTACCCAATTCTCTATCCATTTGGGCGGGAACGGAACTGATCTATTCACAATGATCACCGTAAATGGTAGTAAACTTTTTTAAAATAATTTATAAGCGTAAATATTTATTTAAAAATATTTAATTTAAGGGAAGCCATTCGTCACCAATGAGTCCAATCTACAAAAACAGTTTCGTGAACAATTTTGGAATGGCGCATTTATGAGAGAGCACACGGGACTTTGGATGTTGGGCCTGGACGTGCTGCCGTTGATGGGACATGAGAATGTCAAGCTGTTCATCGCCCGCGACTGCAATTGCACCATGGAAGCATGGGTAAGAAAACTGATTTTTATAAAATAAACATTACATAATATATTTAAATTATTTAAAGTTCATTCAACCGACCGATTCGATTGACCCAAAAGAACCGGAACTGCCAACAGCTGGATCGAACAATTGTCCAACCAAGGAAACCATTCAAACATCTCCGGCCAATTTGATCGGAGTTGATATTGAGAAATTTAATTTTCATAAATAATACAACATAATAATATATTAAATTAATTTAAAGTTTACCCAACCGACCGATTCGATTGACACAAAAAAACCGGAACTGCCAACAGCTGGATCGAACAATTCTTCAATTGAGTTTGACAAAACTTCTGAGTCGACTTCTGAGTCTGTTATATTTTAACTTAACATTTTGCATTTTAATTAAAAATTGAAATTTATTTTAAAGATTCTATTTTGTGATTAAATTGTATTAAATTTAGGGCAACACCCAACAAAAATGACGTGTCGGATGAGTGCTTTGGTGAAAAGGTACAAATTTAAAATTATTTGAATCAATTTTAATTATTTTTTGAATTATTTTAGATGGTCTACAGTGTTAAAATGAACGACTCGCGCATAATCCGTGGCCACAAATTTAATTGTTCCTTTGTTTGGTTGCTGGAGCGCTACAAACTTTTGGACAAATACGCAATCAACAAAACAATCAAGGCTAGAATAACTGTTTTTTAGCTTATTAAATTCCAGGGTTTAAAGATGGGGTTTTTTTAATCGTTTAATTATTGTCCGTTAAAATAATAAGTTTATTTTTATATTTGAAAAATTAAATTAAATTAAATTATTCTTAATCGATTTTTAGGAGGGGGGGGGGAGGCATTTTCGAGTTTATTGCATTTTTCTCAAAGAAATAAAAATACCAAAAAGGGCGTTGTCCCGGTCCCAGTTGAAAATCTTGGTCCCGATCCCGGTCCCGGTTTTACTGGTCCGGGGAAGTCCCGGTCCCGGTTTTTCCCAAAAGTCCCGGTCCCGTCCAACCCTAGTCTAAATCAATAATTTAAATTTTATAACTCGAGTAACATTTTTGTTAAAGAAATATTCCTGAAACGGGAATTTAAATTTAAAAAGAATGGAATCCCGCACGGAATTCCCGTATTTTTCTCGAAAAATCCAGCTCAGCAAAAAAGGGCCGGGTAGGGGCCGGGAATCCCGTACTTTTCCCGCGGAAATCTCCGAATTATACTTTTAATAAATAAAAATAATAATAATATTCAGGTTAAAAGTCCTGGCGATCCAAAATTTGTGTTTGTGACAGCTGCCGATGACAAATTTTACCCATCATTTCGAGTGTTGATTGCAAACATTAAAGAACACTTTGGGTGCAATCAGCACATAATTGCCTATGACCTAGGAACAGTGGCAAAAAACAAGGAATGGGTAAAAATGATTAATTTAATGTATTATAATTAACCAATAAAATGTTTTTGCTATTAAAAATGCCCTAGGGCTGGCTGGACAAAGAAATTAACATAACATCTAATTGCGTTCTAAAATTCATTATTTTAAAATTAATTGAAACATTTCAATTTCAAAGATGAAAGAAATCAATTCCATTTGCAATTTGGAATGGAGAATTTTTGATTTTACGCAAATGGTCGAKGRYCGRGTGCGAAATCTGAAAAGTTATGCSTGGAAACTTTTTGTRATTGCGGTAATTTGGAATAAAAGTTTTAAATAAAAAAAATTGAATAAAAAAAATTCAGGAAGTTTTCATGGAATTTGACACTGTCGTTTGGTTGGACACCTCAATTGTTTTTGAAACCAACAATTTGGCCAAACTTTTGGTGCCTATTCAAAGTGGAAAAATTGCGCCTGTCCAAGTGCCAAGCTGTATGAAATTAAATTTCTTTACAATAAATTTATGTAAAACTCAATTATTTTAAAACTTTTGCAATAATTTTTAAACAAAAATCATTTTTTGGGATTAAGTTTCAACCCATGGGATGAATCGCGCAACTCATCCAGGTAAAGCATAAATTTAAAAAATATTGGAAATTTACAAAGGCATGTATGAGTTTTTGCCCATGTACGCCAATTACGAGCAAAACAAAACTTTTGAACTCACCGGAAATGACGACCCGCCACAGTTTGAGGCACTTTTTATCATTCTGCACAAAACGGAACAAAGTCGGCAACTGATGAAATGGTTCGATTTTAGATGGGTTCAAACACCAAAACTTTTTTTAATAAATGCCAAAAATGGGAACAAATTAATATAATATTTAGGGCCGCTAATTATATGGACAAAAATCTCAAATATGTCCATAAAATATGGATGAAAAAAATTGTAAAATATGGACCAAATATGGACAAAAATTACAAATATGGATCAAATATGGACAAAAATTGTAAAATATGGACCAAATATGGACAAAAATTGCAAAATATGGACCAAATATGGACAAAAATTGCAAAATATGGACCAAATATGGACAAAAATTGCAAAATATGGATCAAATATGGACAAAAATTGTAAAATATGGATCAAATATGGACAAAAATTGCAAAATATGGATCAAATATGGACAAAAATAAAATTTTTAAAAAGTCGATCCTTGGGGATGTAATTTTCGTTTTTATTGCATTTATTAAGGAATTTTTGAAAAATGGCGAAATATGGACAAAAATATGGATTATAAAATGGGCTCTAGAAGCTCCAACCAAAGCTAAAAACATCATTTATGCTATTTTTTATACTCTGTTCAGAGTGTGCAAAAAAAAAAGAAGCGGTTTTCCGTATAATTTGTGGCCCTAATAATTTTTTTTCATGGCATTGCTTTGTTCCGCGGAGCCGGATTGCATTGTACCAATTGGGCAAACCGTATTTTGCATTTACACACCGATAGCCCCAAATTTGACCTGCCATCGTCAGGACCAAAGTTTGCTTGGAATCCTCCGCTACAACATGGAATATCGTCTCGAAATGGAAGGTCGTTCATTTTCCCCAATTTTTAACCCCGAAAATCCAGTTTAACGTTTAGGGTTCTTAGGGGCGCCATTTAAACCGAATAATTTTAAAATTTGGAAAATTAAATGGTCAAATGTCAATTTTTACCTTTTTGTGAAATTTGTCCGCAAACTTTACAATAATCAAAATTGTTAAAGTAATCATNAAATTTGGAAAATTAAATGGTCAAATGTCAATTTTTACCTTTTTGTGAAATTTGTCCGCAAACTTTACAATAATCAAAATTGTTAAAGTAATCATGTTTTTTATTTATATTAAAATTGACTATCAATTTTATTCTTTATTTTTATTATTTAAATGTTGAATTTTTATGTATAGATCCATCATTTTTGCCACAAATAAGCCGCGATCATCCTCGCGGCACAAAGATGAACGGTGGAATGGATGGGCTTTTTTATGTTTCTAAGCGCCAAAAGTTTGACGGTTCAAATGACGATTGGTTGCACAAAGTCCGCTGTTGCTAGGTTGATGATGTGAAATGCCTGATTTTGTGATCGGAATTTTGTTTTGTATATTTTAATCATTTGCTTTAAAAAAAACATTTTTTCATCTTAATTTTTATAACAATTTTGGGGTTTTGGCTGAACTTTTTTTTACGATATCAGAGTTATAGGTCGGAGGGCAACAATTTTATTTAAATAAAAATAGAAAGTTAACCCAAACTTGGCCCACAATATTACAAGCTCCGCTCTGACCCATCAAACCCAGTTTTTTATTTTGCATTCTTAATCTCCGGTACCATGCCTGAAGCGATCCAACTCTCATGCTTAATTAAACGATCATTAAATAAAATTGCATTTCCAAAAGTTTCCGAACCAAGAAAACAGGGAAATTCCTAACCCAAGTGTTTGGACACAACACATTTGGCCAAAACACAAACACTCCGGTGCCAATGGGTGGCGGCGGTTTTTTTTTATATTAAAAATTACATTTTTAAATTGTTCAATTCTTTTAAAATGCGGAGAAATCATTTGTGAAGTGCGTAAATTGCTCAATTTTTGGCCAACTCAAGACGCTTCAAGTTCTCCTCCAGGCTTTCCGTGTGCGACATGGCCGTCGTTGCCTCGCGAATGTCCGAGTAGAGAGCGGATGTTCTGCGGGGAAATTGAATTTTTAGTGGGACACTCATTAAAGAAAATTGTTTTTTTTCTTTTTTGAAATTGATTACAGAAATTTGGGATTTTTGTGTTGAAAATCCGGGCCCAATTCTTAAGTCACGATCGATTCCAGCGGATTTTTTTCAAAATACTCTTTCGCCAAACCGGATTTATAATTTTTGGCGACTCACAAAACTTTTTGAATTTGTTTTAACTTTTTTTACGCATTTTCTGTCTCGGTCTGCACCGAGTTTCGGGTTTTTTTAAGGGCTCGAGTCTCGGGGTCAAGTCTTGAGTCTCGGAGTCAGGAGTCTAGTCTTGGCCTCGAGCCTGGGTAAAACCAGAAAAGTTTTTCTGAATTTTTGGAGGCGTGGTTAATCAAAATGTATCTCCTCAAATGAAGATTTTGAAAATAAGGGTCAAAAACCAATTTTTTTGTTCACAACAAAATTATTTTGATACGAAAAATTCGAACATTTTTTTACTATCAATTTGGAATTCCAAATTTTTTTTCATGGCATTGCTTTGTGCCGCGACGCCAGATTGCATTGTACCCATTGGACAGACCAAAGAAGGCCCTTACGTAAAAATAGCCCCAAATTTGACAACCCATCGTCATGATCAGAGTCTTCTCGGAATCCTTCGCTACAATATGGAATACCGTGACCAAATTCAAGGTCATTTTTTGTTTACATTGAAAACCTTTATTTTAAACCAGTAAATCCAGTTTAACGGTTGGGATTCTTTGGAGCGCCATTTATAAATCGACTAATTTTAGAATTTGGAAAACTTAAATTGCTAAATTATGTTTTATTTTTGTTAAAATTGATTATCAGATTATTCTTTAATTTTATTATTTAATGTTAATCTTTTTATGTTTAAGACCCATCATTTTTGCCACAAATAAGCCGCGATCATCCTCGCAGCACACAGAAAGATCCGAACTCCAATGGAATAGATGGGCTTTTTGGAATTTCTCGGCGCCAAACTTTTAGTGGTTCAAATGCCGATTGGCTGCACAAAGTCCAGTGTTGCTAGAGTTGATGATGTGAAATAAATGCCGGATTTGTGATCTAAACATTTTTTTTTTGTAAATTAATCATTTGTCTAATTATTATGCACTCGAAATCACAAACTTTCACTATTGTTTAGCTAGCTCCAACTTTTTGGGTAATTTTAGGGTAATTTGAAGGGCCATATATTGGCTTAAACTGATCGGATTTTTCAAATCGATTTGAAATAAACCAATTTTTTATACGTGATAGGACAAGTAATTCTTAGACATATATCAAAAAAGGGTAGGCCCCGACTTCATGTCGGGCACCGTTTATTTGACCACTCCGGCAACGATTAATGCTTTTTTGTGAGGCTTTCAATTGCTGAATGTATGCATTAGTGTGCGGCCCGACCCTGGCTTGGGGTTTGTTAGGCTTAGGCCTAAGCCTAAAAACGGATAACAACTAGAAATCTTTCAAAAAATCATAAATGTTGAAATTATAGGACTCAGTTGGCCAGACTCAGTTGGGCCGTTCCCTCCGGGACCGGTATCCGGGTTAGGGTAAAATTATCCGAGTCTTGGACCACCCCCCCAGCCAAATTAGCCGGTATCCGGGCGGATATCCGGGTGTTTTTGAGCTGTCCGGTATCCGGGAGACCCGGATAATTTCCGGTTTTGTCCAACCCTACTGAAAAGCACCAAATAAAGAAGGAGGCATCCACCCCAATAATGACCATTTGCTTTCTGGATTCTCGAATTGGAAGATATTTGTGGTAAAGTGCTCCAAAATACACCAGCGGATTTTGGGCAACAATTGGACGGAATTTTTGCCCGTCCAATGCGCCAAACGTCGCAAATGCACCAGCGCGTCGTCGTCCACTTTCAGCACCCATTTGGCATTGGCACAAAATTAAGTTTCTTTAATTATCGGCTTTCAAAATTACGAACTTGTCGATATAAAATAAAAATTGAGAATTTAATGCGGTTTTTGAATCGGTTGAATTTTTGAAAATTAAGGGAAAATTAACTTTTTTTTTAAGTAACACTTAAGCCTAAGCCTAATGACCCCTAAGCTCAGGTGCAAATTAATTTTTAAGACATTCAAACCTTCCTCGCTGTTGGCGGGCCGTTACACGGCCTTTCATTATTAGGGATTCCACTTTTAGGCAAATGCCTATTTTTCTGCAAACTTGGCACAGTGAGTTAAGCACGAAAAAACATGTTTTTAGCTTTATTTGGAGCTTCTAGAGTGGACTTTATAATGCCTATTTATGCCTATTTTTGGGGTTTTTGTGCTTATTTCATGCCTATTTCGTCATTTTTGGCGCCTTTTTTCATGCTTTTGAGACATTTTGCAAAAAATGCCAAAAATAAATGAATCCCTATCCGGGATCCCGACCGGGACCGGCGGGAAATTCCCGGTTTTTAGAATCCCGGCCCGGTCCCGGTTTTTGAAAAATCGGAATCCCGGATCTTCACTGAAAAAATTTATGCCTTTGTTCAAAGTTAAGTGATCTTAAAATTACTTTAGTGCAGGGGTAGCATATGTTCTTAGGGTTCGGATGATTTTCATAAATTTTAATCTGAAGTTGAAGACAATGGGGAATATTTTTTGAATAATAAAAAAAAAATTTTACCCCTTGACCATTACAAAAAAATTTCCCATTGCCAGTCCCGGTTTTTCCCGGTCCCGGTTAAAATGCTGGTCCCGGTCCCGATCCCGGCTTTCACGGTCTCGGTCAGTCCCGGTCCCGATTTGGAATTTTCTTGAAAAAATAATAATTTAAAATTAGCTGAAATTTTGTAATCGTTTTATTTTTTTGGGAATTTTATTCAATTCATTTGATAAATTAAGCGTCTCCGACCAAAAAGCCATAAAACTTTGTGTCCACACGCGCATTGGCGACTTAGCAAAGAGTGCAACGCATTTTCCGCGTCTGAAAAAAATTTTACGGAAAAGGCCATTGAATTTGCATACAAACATTTGATAATAGCATTCGCCATTTTCATAATAAATCCATATTTCAGCAATTTTTATGAATAATTCTTAGAAAATACAATATTCTGGGCATTGTTCAGAAAAATTCTTAAGAAAAACGCAATAAAAACGAAAAATGTACCCTTAAAAATTTTAAAAAATTTATTTTTTGATATTTATAAAATTTTCCAAACATGTGAAAAAAAAAATTACTTTTAAAATTGTAGGAGGAAAATACATGCATTTAACAGTTATAATTAATTACTCGTTAATTTAATTTATATTATTAATGGTTTATTTTTAAGCAAAACACCAACGACGACCCGTAGCCATTGTGCTATTTGGGGAGGACAAACATTTTTTGGCCAATTTGAGCATTGACAGAAAGGTAAAAAGTGTTTCCTTTTTTTATTATTAAAATTAATAAAAATAAATAAAAAATATAATATTATTTCAGCTCATCGCTCCATTTACACGCCAAAATCGATGTCGCGTGCAGAGGACCTCGTCGTGGTGGATGGCATATTTAATGCCGGATGGTGCCACCGTTTTTTACAGTACAAAACTTGAAGGTGGCGGCGATCATACATATATTTGATTTAATCAATTTATTTATTTATTTATTTGATTTGGCAATTGTCACTCGAATTTAAATAAAATAAAATATGTAAAATACAATTTAGGCACTTATTATGCGCGAGAAAATTTTCTGCCCGAATGGATACAGTTCTTAAGCTGAATGGAAATGGCACGATTGTATTGATTGATCATTTTTGTGATAGACATTTAAATATTCCAATAAGTCCCAGACTTCTAATCACCCAAATCATATACCCATTTTCCACAGAACTTGANAACTTGATTGATCATTTTTGTGATAGACATTTAAATATTCCAATAAGTCCCAGACTTCTAATCACCCAAATCATATACCCATTTTCCACAGAACTAAATTATCGTTGCTTTTGGTTTTAATTGATAGAGTTTGGACAAGACCGCTTTTAAACCGGGATTTTCCGATTGTACCTGGTTAAGCTGTTTTTTGGCAAGAGCAGGTTAATTTAAATGGAAATTTTTTGCTTAAATTTTTGAAAAGTTTTTTTAATTTCTTGCACTTGAACACCAAAAACGTCGGGCTTGTCCAAAATTCGGTCCGAGTCCGGCTCAAAACTGTGGTTTTTTTTTCTTCTTACAATTGTAAAATTTAAAAAGTAATAAATTGAATGGTTCTCTGATTCGTCAATGGACTTTTTGTCAACGACTCTTCGTCAACGACATTTCGTCACTAAGTAAAAAAACAACACATTTAAATTCAATTTAAGCCAACAATTTTACTTTTCGGTCACCAAATCCGGCATTTCTTTCACATCATCAACTCTAGCAACACTCGACTTTGTGCAGCCAATCGGCCTTGGAACCATCAAATGTTTGGTCCCCATTTACTTCAAAAAGCCCGTCCATTCCATTGAGCTTTAGCTGTTTCGGGGTGTTGCGCGGATGATTGGGGCTAATTTGTGGCAAAAACGATGGATCTTAAACAACGATAAAAAATAATCAATTTAAAACAAAATGAAGAACATTTTTTTTAACAATTTAATTTTTGTGAAAGTTAGGACAAAATTAAATATTTAAAGATTTACTAAAAAGGTTAAAAAAATTCAAATTTGACCATCAAATTCGGAATTGGTAAATTTATAAATGCGGCTCGAAGAACCCCAACTGTTAAATTGGATTTTCTGGGGTTTAAAATAAAGGAAAAATTCAAGAATACGTGTACCTCACCAAATCCGACAAATTATATATCAATCGACTCCTCTCTAAGCCTAACGCCAGTGGACAACTGAGTCCCCAGTCAAAAAGACACTTCAGTCCCGAGCTCATAACTTGCTTCAAAGTGGTTTCCGCCAAAAAATTCTTTCAGATTCGTGCGTTAGGCTTAGAGAGGAGTCGATTGATATATAATTTATGGGATTTGGTAAGGTACACGTATTCTTGAATTTTACCTAAAATAAAAGTTTTCAAAATGTGAACAAAAACAACGACCTTCAATTTCGTGCCGGTATTCCATGTTGTAGCGAAGTATTCCAAAAAGGCTTCCATCTTGCCTGTGGCAAACCAAATTCGGCGCTTTTGGTGTGTTGATGCATTTTTCTGTCTGCCCAATGGGCACAATGCAATCGGACTCCGCGGCACAAAGCAGTGCCCTAAAATATTTTTGAATTCCGTACTGTTTTCGAAAAGATAATCAAAATAATTTGTTGTTAACAACAAATTGACCTTTCGACCCCTTTATTCAAAATCTGATTTGAGTTCAAAATCATTTGAGGAGCGGTCGGTCACATTTTGATTTACCACACTTTTCGATAACCCAAAAACAAACCGTTTTTTTTAAAGTTTATTCCCATTTTTGGCATTTGATATTTTTTGTGTTTAAAGTTTAAACCCATCTAAATCGCGGTACACATCATTTCAGTGCCCACACTTCAGAGACGCACACTTCAGTGCCAGCAATTCAAAGCCTATAACTTTTTTTAAACTCAACCAAATCAAACAATCAAGATGCCACTGGAAAGCTCTAAGCTTTTAAAAGCTATTGTTAAGCCAACGCTAATCAATTAAAAAATTCGTAAAAAAGTTATTGCAATAAAACTGATAAAAAGCCCCGATTTTGGGTGTTTTTCACGTTGAACTTCTTAAAAACGAATTGAACCGCCTTGGCTTTTTTTTTATACGATACGTCTTATTTAGAGCCTTCAAATGACATCTTGATTGTTTGATTTGATCGAGTTTAAAAAAAGTTATAGGCTTTGAATTGCTGGCACTGAAGTGTCCCGGCACTGAAGTGTGGGCACTGAAACGATCGCCGCCGTCTAAATCGAACCATTTCAGCAGCTGACGACTTTCTTCGCTTTTGTGGACAATGATAAAGCCGGCCTCAAATTGTGGCGGGTCGTTGTCGCCGGTCAGATCAAAAGTTTTGTTGTCGCCGTGATTGGTGTACAATGGCAAAAAGCCATACATTGCTTGAAAATTTTCAAATTTTTAAAATTTCCACTTTTACCACCTGGATGAGTGGCGCGGTTCATTCCATGTCCCGAAACTTAATACAAAAATGATTTTGTTTGATATATGATACTAATTATGGCAAAAATTTTACAAATTTTAATAATACAGATTTTACATTAATTAAAATTATTGTAAATAATTTAATACATACAGCTTGGCAATTGCACGGCACCGATTTTGCGGCTTTGAATAGGGACAAAAAGTTTTGCCAAATTGTTGCTTTCAAACAAAATTGACGTGTCCATCCAAATGAATGTGTCAAATTCCGAAAAAATTTGCTGAATTTAATTAAATTAATTTAATTCAAATTTGTATTTGCAAATCACCGCCAGAATAAACAGTTTCCACGCTCTGCTTTTTAGAGCCCGCACTTGGCCTTCGTCCATTTGCGTATAATCGAAAATGCGCCATTCCAAATTGCACACCGAATTGATTTCATTTATCTTTTAAACAGAAATAAAAGTTTTATTTAATTTTTTAAAAAACAACAAGTTTTTTAGCGATTTAAAAGTAAATTTTTTGTCACTTTTGAAAAGTTTTTCGATTTAGACAATAATTTCGAGCCACCCCTGGTCCTAACGCATTTTTTAATGAGCATAAGCATTTATTTGTTAATTATAATACAATCAAAATAATTTATAAAAATTAATCATTTTACCCATTCCTTGTTTTTTGTCACCGTCCCAAGGTCATAGGAAATTATGTGTTGGGTGCAACCGAATTTGTTTTTGATGTTTGCAAGCAAAGCTCGAAAAGATGGGTAATATTCGTCAGCGACGGCTGTCACAAACACGAATTTCGGGTCGCCGGGGCTTTTGACCTGAAATATTATTTATTATTCTTATTATTATTTGTTTATTAAAAGTAAAATTACGGAGATTCCCGCGGAGGATTCCCGGTCACTACCCAACCCCCTTTTTTGCTAAGCTGGATTTGTTTTGATTTTTAAGAATATATTTAGTTTTTATTTCATTAAAATTTCACAATTGGTGTTCGATATAAGAATAAACTTTTTATTTTAACAGACTATAATTAATTAAACGATAAAAAATCCAAATTTAAATCAATTTAATTAATAAAAAAACAGTTCTTCTAACCGTGATTGTTTCGTTGATTGCATATTTGTCCGAAAGTTTGTAGCGCTCCAGCAACCAAACGAAGGAACAATTAAATTTGTGGCCACGGATGATGCGCGAATCGTTCATTGTGACACTGTAGACCATCTAAAATAATTCAAAAATAATTAAGATTGATTCAAAAATAGTAATTTATACATTCTCTCCACAGCATTTATCTGACATGTCATCTCTAAATTTTATACAATTAAATGACAAAAAAAGTCAATTATTTTTATAAATTAAATTATTTTTACTCCAAAGTAAAGCGTGCTCGAAACTCGAAACCGGAGATTGTTTTAGACTTCAAACTCGTTTCCCCGTTTGAGAGGTGCCATGGCAAACACAAAATAATACACAAAATAATATTTATTAGACGCATTTGTGCACCTTTAAATCCAATTAGAGAAAATAATAATAGATTTAAAATATTTAATATGGAAAAAATTACGTTTGATAGTGTAAGTGAAAGAATTGACGGGCATTTTCGATTAACTTAGCCAATATTAAATCAATTAAAATTATTTAAATAAAACAAATTAATTTTTCAAACTTATAAAAAAATTTCTTTGACGGATCTTGTCAAGAAAGATTCGTATCTTTTTGCGCATTTTTAAGTGACAAAAAATGAGTGGTTAAAAAATATCAAGAACATCACAAATGGACGCGTCCATATGTGATGCCAATGGCAACATTTTGCACTTTAAACTGAATTTGGTAAATATAAAGTCAAAAAAGCCAAAAAAAAAATCCAATTTGAGAAAATAATGATTTAAAATATTTAGGAAATATGGAAAAAATTGCGTTTGATAGTGTAAGTGAAAGAATTGACGGGCATTTTCTATTAACTTATCCAAATTAATTAATTTTAAATTATTTAAATAAACAAATTCATTTTTCAAGCTGATATCTTTTTTTCAATTCAGCTGGAATAAATGATAAATGATTAGCTAACTAGGGGGGGGGGGTCAATAATTGCGAAGGGCCAAAAAACGGGTAGAAATGGAACTATTTATTTCAAAAAAAAATAATATTTATTTCAAAAAAAAATTTACTTAGAGTGGCTTTTGCACATATTAAAATTGCCAGAGAATAGATTGAATAACAAAAGCCAAAAAAAAAAAATGTACACTCACTCCTATTGATGGCATTTTCTATTACATTTAATTATTTGAATAATAAGAAACCCTTTTTGTAAATATTTTGTACAATTCAGATGGAAGAATAAAAATATTCTAGTTTGCTGCTGCCGACGTCTTTAGAAATGGCTGGATTTTTTGGTTGATTCATAAAACCAAAGACAGTTTGTTAATCATCCATCCGCTTTTGCCGATGAAAGCCGAAGAAAAAGCATTCAAATGACGCACCCTTTTCGAATTGCAATTTTCTTTTGGAATTTTTGGGTGGAAATGACAAAAAATGTTCAATGGTATCCCCTTGTCCCAGATCACTTACCGTAAATACTCTTTTAATTACCCATGCGTAATTATTTTCAACCCTCTCCTAGAGTGGGTCATTATTACAGGGTGGGGGGGGAGTAATTATTACGGTGGGTAATTAGCACAATATTTACGGTATGTGTTTATTCCGCGGTGGAGATTAAAACGAAAAAGTGCGATCGAAAGCGTTGCGTTAGGGGGAGATGATGAAGCCGATCCCAAGCCGAAGGACATCATTTTGTGGAATGGTGCCCCTCCCCCGATGCTAGCATTGTAAAAGACGCCGGGGGGGGCAATGCAAAATGAAAGTGTTTCAGACATTCATCATTCGAGATTGATGGGAAAATGGATTGTTTGTGAGAGAAGGGTCAAAGGTACAATTGCAAATGCGTCTTATGGTAAAAAAATTCGCATTTAATTCCAAAACCATTACATTTGGCCACATTAGCATTTTGATTATTTTTAATTTATAAAAATTATTTTAAAAATTTCAATTTATTATTATTCAGAGAAAAATGTTAACCCAGAAGTGTTGTGATCGGATGCTAACTTTCATAGATTTAAACTCGCTTTATTTAAAATTTTTTTAAATAAAAAAATATGTTTAGAACATTTATTTTGGTGCAATTATAATTTTGTTATTCATGGCGCGTGTTCAAAAGTTTTTGGCACAAATATAAACAAAAATGAATGATTTTTTGAGGTCAAAATTGATTTTTTGAATTTTCCAAAAATTGTTCGAATTCGAGCCCCGGGGTTACGAATTGGTCAAAACGGAATTTTCGACTCTAAACCCCTGAATTTTTCCAAAAATTAGTGACCTTTGAATTTTTGTTTCAAAAACTCCAAAAATAGTCGCGAATTTGCATTCAAAACAGATACATACATAAAACAAAATGTTTAAAATTTAATTTTGAAATTTACAAAAAAGCACCGAAAAATGTCGGACAATTGCACCCAACGTGCACCCGCCATTTGGGTAGCCATGAAAACAATGCACAGCAGCAGATCGATGCCAAGATAGAGCACACCGGCCTGGCAAAAATGTAAA
>MEIZ01000105.1:86341-99228 GCA_001723225.1 Globodera ellingtonae | reverse complement strand
GAGCGAATGAATGAAAATGGTTCAGTGAATGAATAACAAACAACAAATATATTACGGGGGGGGGGGGTCAAGACCCGTGCCGGCATTCGGGACAAGACCAGTGCCGGGATTTGGGTCAAGACCAGTGCCGGGATTCGCTGGGATTCGGGTCAAGACCCGTGCCGGCATTCGGGACAAGACCTTGTGCCGGGATTTGAGTCAAGACCAGTAAATTGTGAAATTTTCAATTAGCATTTTATGGGTTTGTTGAATGCGCTGGGGGGGGCATGGCACAAATGGAAAGTTTATATTGACACGTTTTTTGTGGACTTGTTAATGTTGGCACTAAAAAGCTAGCCCGTCAGCACATGTGAAAGAGTGCTGAAGCTCGGACTAACAATGCCAAAAAAGGGAGGAAAAGCCTAAAGTCGGGCACTATTGATTGGATCAGATTTGAATTTAACATCTAATTTGGGCATTGATTTCAAATCGAATTTAGCGCCTAATTCAAAAGTTGCCAAAACGTATGCCGTGGCACGGAGTTTAGCAATTTGAATTTAACGCCTAAATTTGGGCATTAATTAATTGAAAAAATTTGACAATTTTAAACAGAAAATAATAGCTATGATGACGTTGGGAGTTTGGCGCTTTCCCGCGCTTCATTTTTTACCTGAATGATGGCGGCGTCCATTCCAACGCATTACCGCCGTAGGCGACGTGCCCCTCATGCTCATTAGTGGACGACATTTTCGCGCACTATTTACTTTTCGATCTGTAAAATGGGAAAACAACAATTTATGTGTGTGTGTGTCAAAAGTATGAATGTTCGAGAGTCTCGGGTCTCTGGGGTGTCGGGTCTCGACTCGAGAATTTCTCGTCTTTTTAGGGGTGTCGGGTCTCAACTCGACAAAATTCACGGTTTTTTGGGTTCGACTCGAAAAGTTTCTCGGTTTTTTGGGGGTGTCGGGTCTCAACTCGAAAAATTTCACGGTTTTTTGGGTTTGACTCGAAAAATTATCGGTTTTTTGGGGGTCTTTGGTCTCGAGAGTCCCAGGGTCAAGGCTCGGCAATCGTGACAAAAGTTATGGCACTTTAAACTAGGGTGGCACGGTACCGGGAGCTTTTGGAAAAACCGGGACCATTATAAGGGGATTTTAAACAAATTTTGAAAAACCGGGACTAAAATTTCAGTACCAAAATGGAAAAAATTGACCATTTCAGTACTGGTCCCGGTCCCGTGCCATCCTACTTTAAACGTCGATGGCGGCGCCCAACCGACCCCCCACACAATCGTCGTGTCGAAACGCCAAGACAGGCAAATCGTGTTAATAATTTATTTAAAAAGGACAAAAATTGCGCGCGCGCAAATATTCCATCATAAATATGATTGATGATGATGTAATTAATATACGGCATTGGCATTGGCATTGGCATTGGCGTTGCCGACGGGTCAAAATGAATGTTCTTTTGGGTTGAAAAAAAATGCCGTCGGACGTCAAACAAAAATGAATTTTTGCCATGCGAAAGAATTGAGACAAAAAAAATTTGGGCTTAAACGTTAACGTAAAAAACACAAATATATTTTGAGAAAACATTCCCCTAAAAGGTTTCATTATTTAAAAAAAATGAAAATCTGAAATTTTTGGGGATTTTGCCAAAAAAAAAGAAATAATGCCCCCCCCCCCTCATTCTAACATTAAATTTGGCGGCACAAAACCCAAAAAGTGAAGCAAAATTTGAAAAAAATTTTTGGCATTTTATGAAATTTGGGTTTGGAAATACCTATCATAAATTTGGATCTCTAATATTCAAAATGAGAAAATTTTAAAGATAATTCTTTAATTTAATTAATATTAAAGCTTCTTTTCACAAGGCGAGCGAAAAATTGCAATTTTGGGAGAAATCTCTCAAAATAAGAGATAAATTTTAAAATTTTTTCTCGGCGGCCCTTGAGGGACAAAAAAGTGCCAAGGCCGAACAAAACCCGTCTAAAAGGTTCAACACAAAGAGATGCTTCGTTTGTATAAAACAAATAATAAATGATGGTCATTGGAACGACTTTTTTTCTTGTGCACTTTTATTCGTATTTTGCCCTGGGAACCGGGCATTCATTTGCCGGCACTTTTGGAGGGTACGTGCCAGGGATGGGCGCCGACGGCCTCAGAAAATTTCGGAAATCGGAATTCCGAGGCCTAAAAAAATTCCGGAAATCGGAAATCGGAATTCCGGGGTCTCAAAAATTTTCGGAAATCGGAATTCCGTCCATCCCTGGTACGTGCTGGGATTTTGAAAAACCCGGGTTTTAGAGTTTTTGCCCAATGACAACACATCCCCTGTCAAATTTTCAAAAAAAAAATTGACAAAATTTTGTAGCCCGAAGGTTGGTTAGTTTATTCGTTCTTTCGGTCGGTGATTGGTGGTTAAAATTGAGGAAATAAAATGAGATTTGTGTGCCCGTCGCTCAACCACCGTCCTTTTTTGTGTGTCCAACCAACCAACTAAGCCTAAACACAACGCCCCAAATTGGGTTGATTATTTTTTTGCGCATGAGTGCCACGCCCGTCAATGGCACACTCTTTCGCCCAAGGGCTCTCAACTCAACTGCGGCAAAAAATGGCAAACGGCTGGCATTTGTAATGGCATTGAGGGGTCCGAAAAATGGCATTGTAATGGCAATTTTTCTTAACGAATTTCAAAACAAAAAAAACCCATTTTTTTTTAGAATTCTGCTTAAAAGGGGAGGGGGTCGGCGGTGCCGAGAAAATTTTGTAATTTTTGACTCGTATTTTTGTTAGAGATTTGCAACCAAAAAAACTTCAAAAAATTGTTTTTAGTGAAATCTTCATCCTCAAAAATAAATGAGAATTTTGCCGAAAGCTGCAAGAAATGGCAAATGTAATGGCAAATTTTTTTTTCAACATAATGGCATTTGCCATTAAAAAAGGGCAATTTGAGAGGCCTGCTTTCGCCGTATTTTCATTCACTCATTCGGTTAGCAGCAGCAGCAAAAGTGCCGTTTTTATGTAGTTTTCAAATTTTTGGCACTCATATTCGGCGGTTGTTGGCGAAGTGTTTGTTTGTCTTGTTTGGCGTCCAAAATATTTTTGTTTTATTCAATTTTGTCCGCCCGCCCGCCCACTTAAGCAAAGATTTTGGAGAAGCGGATGCGGGAGGAGGAGGAGGAGCGAACGAAATTGATGTCCGAAAATAAGAAAAATTGGAAAACCTGCTAAAATTTAAGAGAGGTCAAGATTAAATAAACGTAGAGTGTACAGGGCCGGGACACTTTTGGGAAAACCCGGAACCGGAAATTTGAGTCCCGGTCAAAAAAACCCGGGACTTTTGGGAAAAACCGGAACCGGGAATTTGAGTCCCGGTCAAAAAAAACCCGGGACTAAGGGACAAAAAAAAGGAAAAAAATGATTTGTAAAAAAACCGAGACCATTATAGGTAATAAGTAGGAAAATCTCGAAATATGGCCATAAAATATGGATGAAAAATTGCAAAATATGGATAAAAAAATTCTCAAATATTGCAAAAAATAGRGCAAGATTTTCATAATAGAAGTAATAAAAGCAATGAAAATTTTTATATGCAAATTAAAGGCATTTCATAGCCAATTTTAGAAATTAAGCAGAATTTTAAAAATTTTCATTTTTTTGGTGACAGAATTTTTAGTCGCGAAAAAGTCAATTTTTAGGGGTGCATTTTTTGAAAATTTTCACAAAAAGTCGATTCTCAGGGGGTATTTTTCGTTTTTATTGCATTTTTGTTAAGGAATTTTTGAAAAATGGCGAAATATGGAAAAATATGGCCTCGGTCCCGTGTACTAGCCTAGTTTAAATTGGAATAAAAAAAACTCTGGAAATCCAAAAATGGCATTAAAAAAAAACAAAATGACGAAGGCACAAAAAGGGGGCGAGGGTGGGGGTGGAAGGATGTTCTAATCGGAGTGCCAAATCCGGCAGAAAAAAAGCCGGCAGTCTTTTCCGGAAAAACATTGGCACTTTCCGGAAAAACATTGGCACCTGTCTCTTATACACATCTAGATGTGTATAAGAGACAGGTGGAAGGATGTTCTAACGGAGTGCCAAATCCGGCAGAAAAAAAGCCGGCAGTCTTTTCCGGAAAAACATTGGCACTTTCCGGAAAAACATTGGCACTTCCCCCCCCCCCCTCTCAGCCATCGCCCCGGGGGCCAACTTTTTTTGTTCGGAGTCTTCGGCTCAATTAGGTTTGGGGGCTTTCACGCCTTTTAGGCACCCACCCCACCTCACTCTCTCACTTTGTCGGCACAAAAATAGCAGCAGAACGACGAACGTGTGCGATCTTGGCATTTTAAAGGTGGCATTACGGTTCAATATTTGTTTTGGAATTTAAGAAAAAATTTTGGAGGAGTTTGGCATTCATATTTTTAGACCAATTTAGTCCAAATAAAAGCCGGGACGTTCGGAATTCAAATAGAAACAGGGCCTAAAAAATTGGTTTTTTTAATTTAAAATGGACTAAAAAATAACAAAGGAATTTGAAAAATATATTCGGCTCTTGTTGGCGGCACATAAAAGTATTTTCAGAATTTTTTTGGCATTAAATGCCCTCWTTAAATTCAAAATTTCTTCTCGAAATCACATAGAGGAATATAATGAATAGAGCCCGGATTTTTAGGGACTAAAGACMCCCAAAATAGGGACTAAAAAGCCAAAAAATTGGCAAAATAGGGACTAAAAAATGTGCTTAAACTGACCAAATTTGGTCAATTTTTGCTTAAAACCCTTCAAAATCGTCTTTATCTTTATTAATTTTCCTCTAACAATTATAAATGTACTATTTTCACATTTTTTAGAAAATTTATAAAAAATAAAAAATTTTAGGGAAAATATCAATCTTTGGGGGGTGGATTTTTGGTCAAAGAAAAAGTCATTTTTTAGGGGTGCTGGTTTGAAAAAAATTTTGACTTTAGGRGGATATTTTTCGTTTTTATTGCATTTTTGTTAAGAAATTTTGGGCAAAAGTGCCAAAATAGGATCTAAAAACGCAAAAAGGGCGAAATAGGGATTTTTAGGGACTAAAAAGTCGCTCTAATTCACTCCGGGCCCTAATAATGAATATATTTTTGTTGTTTTTGGCATTCAAAAAAATTGTTGGCATTATATCAAAAAGTAGAGACCAGCATTGGATGGATTGTCGTCATTGTAGGGATATTTTTGTAAAATGTTTCTTCAAAAATGCCCTTTTGTCACGCTCCGGTGGATTTTTGTTGTTCCGGAAGAAAAAAGTTGCAAAAATGAGGACAGAGTCCCCGGAGGCAAAAATAAATAAAAACTCGACAAATTTTTAGTGCCACCAAAAAAATTTATTTTTTTAAATTCTTAAAATTGATTTTTGAAAGGGAAAGGGCGCGAAAAAAAACAATTAACGCTAATTGGGCTCAAAAATCATTCATCGGATTGGCGTGGCGCTGCCAATTTTTGTTTTCACAAATAAAACATTTTTTTTTAATTCTAAAAACTTTTTTGTTTCTCAAAAAAATGACAAAAATAATTTTTAAAATATATTTAATTAATTAAAAAAAGAACGAAGCTATTTATTTATGTTTTTTTTTTTAATTTTAAATCAAAATATTTTGTAGAAAATCGAAATTCAAAGCATTTTTTTTATTTGAGATTTCAAAAAATAATTTTAAATTGTATCTTTCAGTTTCAGTTTTATTTTTAATTTATTTTATTTTATTTTTTTGTAGAAATCAACTAAAATTTTTTTTAATATTTTAAATAAAATTTATGCATAAAAAATTTTGCACAAATTTTTTAATCCACTAAGCGCGCGCACTTTTTGTCCCATTTTGTTGGCCAAGCGCACTTCTCAGCGGCCAATGGATGACAAATTTGATTAAAACTGCGCGGGCGGGCGGCAGAAAAAAAAAATGCCAAAAACGGCAAAAAATGTGCCATGAACACACAAATTCGAGGAATTCGAGTGGGACGCCGCGCGAAGGCACAAAAATGGCATCGCAAAATTGGACAAAATTTGGAGAAAATTGAAAGAGAATAAAATAAAATAGTTTTTTGTTTTAAAGAAATTTTTATTAAAAAAAAAATAATTAAAACATGTAAAAAAAGAAATAATATTTTTTAATATTAATTATTTTTTAATTTTAAAATGTCCTAAAAGCAAAAAAAATGTATTTATTATTAAACTTTTAAACAATTTTAACCCTTAAAAAATTGGGAAATATGGTTTAAAAATGATTTTTTTCCATACAAATTTATAACGATCGGCTTCGGTCGGGTTTTTTTCAACAAAAACCCTCCAAAAACAAAATCGCTAATATATTTTCTATTTAAATAATGAAAAACTTTTTTGGGATGGCATAATTATGGCCAGACAAAATTAAGTATGCCCTCGGGCGCTGAGTGTGTTGTGCCCCGGGGGGTCAATCTCAGAGGCGTGCTTCAAATTCAATTATTTGTGGCCGGCATTCGCACTAATTAATTCATTGGGCGGGTGGGAAAAGGGCCCCAATATGTACAACCAAAAAATAAAAAGCATTTAAATTATTCAAAAAAAAATAGCGGAACAAAAATTGTGCAAACATTTGGGCAAAAAACGGGGTGCCGACATTTCGTCTACGCGACATTTCGTCTACGCGACATTTCGTCTACGCGACATTTCGTCTACTAAGCAAAAATTCGACATCTAATCTGGCCGGCTAGAGTTCAGTTCGAAACAGTAAATCTATTTTCGTCCGAATAAATTTTCCCGAATTTTTTTTTGTTTACGGATAACATTTTGTACATCTCGCCAAAACTGAGTCAAAATAAAAGCATTTGGAGGGATCCGGAACGCGTGGACTAATTGTCGTATTTTGGCTTAGTAGCCGAAATGTCGTATTTTTGGTTAGTAGACGAAATGTCGCGTAGACGAAATGTCGTATTTTTGGTTAGTAGACGAAATGTCGTATTTTGGCTTAGTAGACGAAGTGTCGTATTTTGGCTTAGTAGACGAAATGTCGGGTAGACGAAATGTCATCCCTCCCAAAAAACAGTTTCGCATTTTTGTAAACCATTTTAAATATTTTAAATTTTTAAAATTGTTGGATTTAAGCATTCTCTAAAAACAGAGATTTTCTATGGGGTTTTCCAATGTTTGGGGAAACAAATTCCAATTTTGCCTTAGAAACAATTTCAGAAATGGATATTTAATTTAAAAAAATTGATGAAATTTTCGAAATGCGCCCGAAGACATAAAAAGTTTTCAGAATCTGAAATTGGCATTTTTTGGCGATTTTTTTTTTGAAATTATTTTTCATTAGAGTTGAGTGAAGCCGAGAGATTTTTGGAAAAAGCGAGACGGGGAATACCAATAATTTAAAAATTTTTGTTTTTAAATTGTCTAATCGCCTCCGGGCAACGAAAGCCCCCTTTTATATACCCGGGGTTTAAAAGTGCGACCGGTGCCAAAATCCTTTCCGGCATTATGCGTAAAAGTGCGAATAATATTTACAAAGTGCCAAAGTCAAGAGCTGGATGGGCATGAATGACACCCGAGACGACCCGAAATGCCAACAACGCGCGTTTCGGCATCTTTTTTGTTGTTTTTAAAAAAATAATCTCTGACGATTTGGCTTTGTGGCGAAATGTTTTTGGGGATTAGAGTGCCAAAATGTTGCAATTTAAACTAATGGACGGGGACGGACGGCACTGCTTTAGGGGGGCATTGGCGCCGGCGGCACCGGTGGCACCGGTGGCGGCGGCGGCGTGCCATTTTAACCCGATTTGAACAGATTTTTTTTTGAATTTGATAAAAAGGTAAATTTAAATGTTTAATAAATAGAGCTGGGATTTATATTGACTAAAAAACGCGAAATATTTGACCAAATACCCCCAAAATATTGATCAAAAACCGCAAAAAGTGCCAAAATATTGATTAAAAAATGTGCAAAAACTGACCAAATTCGGTCAATTTTCAATTCGTCAATCTTTATTAATTTTTTCTCTTAGATTAGAAAAAAATATATAAATAAAAAAATGCCGATTTTTGGGGGTGGATTTTTTGTCAAAGAAGTTTAATTTTTTTTTTAAATGTTAAGGGTACATTTTTCGTTTTTATTGCATTTTTCTTAAGAAATTTTGGGGAAAAGTGTCTGAAATAATAAATTTCTTTCAAAATTTTTCGGAAATATACCTAAAATATTGATTTATTATGGGAAAATGGCAAAATATTGATTTATTGTTAAAAAAGCCAAAATATTGATTTATATTGACTAAAAAGTCGCTCTAATTCTAATCGAGTTTTCAACATTTTAAGCCCCCTTAAATCGAAATAAATAAATTATATAAAATAGAAAATTTATAACAAAATTTAGCCATAAAAATTTGCTTCTTAATTTTTAAAAAAATTATTATTTTGGATACAAATTAATTAATATTTTATCCATTTGTTAATTTTGAAATATTTTTTATTCGATTTTCTTTGAACTTTCCAATCGCGCCTTCAGTTTGGGCTTCTGATCAATAAATTCTTTCTCCAATGACGTCATCTGTTGCTTCATCGCCATTGAATTAATCTTGAATTTTATTTTATTTWATTTTTAATAAAATATATTCAATTTTTTCAGTGCTTATTTTAATTTTGGCAATTTTTTATTTTGAATTTGAATTTTGATTGATTTATATACGTCGGCGTATTATTTGAATATTATTTTCTAGTAGTAAAAATTTGAAAGCTAATATGAGGAGTTAGTAAAAAATTATTAAATTATTTTTAAAACTCAAAAAAGAGGATTTAAATTGTTTACTAGTCTAATTCGAATTTTACTAAAAATTCAATTCTGTTAAGATATTCAAATTTATTAACTTTCTTGTATATTTGAATATTTACAAATTTTACTAGAAACATTCAAATACCTAATCCTAATTATAAGAAGTTGTTTACTATTTAAATTATAATTTAAATATTTTCCTGTCTCTTATACACATCTAGATGTGTATAAGAGACAGCTTTAATGGCACAGTGAAGAGGAGGCATTTAGCGCTCACAATCAGCACAGCAACGGCAATGATTTATGGCTGTCTCTTATACACATCTAGATGTGTATAAGAGACAGAATTCGAATTTTACTAAAAATTCAATTCTGTTAAGATATTCAAATTTATTAACTTTCTTGTATATTTGAATATTTACAAATTTTACTAGAAAATTCAAAATACCTAATCCCTGTCTCTTATACACATCTAGATGTGTATAAGTGCATGCACCGAATTTGCATGTAAAGCTTGCAGCCGTCAACAAATTCTTGAAAATTCGCTTTGGCCAAATGGGCACGGCTATACACATCTAGATGTGTATAAGAGACAGCCCAAAACACTTAACGACATACATAACTACCCACTACACCAGACGATATAGGATTTTTTACTAAAAATTCAATTCTGTTAAGATATTCAAATTTATTAACTTTCTTGTATATTTGAATATTTACAAATTTTACTAGAAAATTCAAATAATCCTATTTATATATTGTTTACTATTTAAATTATCATTTAAATATTTTCTTACAATGATCAGTTTTACACTATTTATAATTTTAATTAAAAAATTTGGCATTTTAAATTGTTCCCACCACAAAATTGGACTCCATTCTCTCCACATCGGCGGTGATTGCCCAAATCGCGTGCCGCATGTCCGCCGTACGTTCCTCCAGACTTGTGGCCGCCTGATCGCTGTCCTCGGCATCCCGGAATGGTGACAAGCAAACGGAGCGACGACGGAAAAGCGCTGGCGGGGGGAATTTTTGCGAAAAAAATTGGATTTAAATTTGAAAAAAAAAAACCCCCGAAAAGTCTATTTTAGAAGAAAATTGAAATAAAAATATAAATTTTTGTGAATTGCTTAAATTTTCCAAATATTTCCCGTCCGCGCTTATTGGTATGGCATCTCCGGGCTCCTTTCCAATGGATTTTTGTCAAAATTTAGTATAAAGGTTCAAAAAAATGACCAACTACTCATTTTTTGTGAGGGAAATACAGACCAATAAGCCAACAACAACAGTTGTCCCCCATACGAAAAAATGTTAGACGTCCCAAACATTTTGAGACAATTATTTCACTTTCGAAAAAAATTTCGAAGAATTCGTCTTTCGATTTTCGAAATCAAAACGAAAAAAAACCCTCGAAATTATTGAAATCGAAAGGTTTCGACCCACCACCTGTCTCTTATACACATCTAGATGTGTATAAGAGACAGATATTGCATTTTTTCTTAAATTTTAGGGCAAAAGTGCCAAAATAGGATCTAAAAACGCAAAAAGGGCGAAATAGGGATTTTTAGGGACTAAAAAGTCTGTCTCTTATACACATCTAGATGTGTATAAGAGACAGAATTTACTCCGGGCCCTAATAATGAATATATTTTTGTTGTTTTTGGCATTCAAAAAAATTGTTGGCATTATATCAAAAAGTAGAGACCGGCATTGGATGGATTGTCGTCATTGTAGGGATATTTTTGTAGAANAGAATTTTCATTATTAATTTTAAAATCACCGGCACTTCCCGTTGACACTTTCGACATTTTGCGCTCATGGCGTTGCTGGAGTTGGGTGGCTTTAATAAAATTTGTTCAAATTGTTTTAAATCCAACAAAATCATTTCACTCTCACCCCGCCGCAAAACCATTTTACGCGCCCGGGGGTAATCGGCAAAAACGAAGCTCAAAGCATCGCGGCCCAACGCGTAAACAGTGGAAAAGCCCAYGGAACGGAGCTGAATTTGGCGCCAGATTTAAAATTACTATTTTAAATTTAAAAATAAAAATAATAATAAAAAAATTTAAAATTTTGTCGACWAAAAAATCAAATATTTTTTTTAGAATTTGGGTTAAAAAGCATAATTTTATATGTACTGTAAAAATGAAAGTATTCGCCCGATAAAAAATTGATCATAAATTGACAACAATTCACTATTAAACATTTGTTATTTTTAATATAAAAATAATAATAATGTTAATAACAATAAAATTCACAGTGTGCGGAAATTGGGCACCGATGACCAAAGYCCAATCGCCGAAAACGAAGTCCACGGACAATTGGCAAAAAATTAAAAGCATTTTATTTTACGTAAATGTGATTAAGAAATAATGTAAAAAATTTGTTTTTTTTTCATTATTATTTAAATATAAAATTGATTTAAATATTTTCTACGTTTGCTCCTCAAGCAAAAGTCGAGGACTGATGGAACGCTGCTCGAACAATTCGTCGTCGCCGTCCAACAACAGCTCCAACAGTCCATGCTTCACGACAAACATTTCCTTAATTTTTATTTACTTTATTTAAACACATTTTGATAAATATAATTCAGCATTAGGTCTATAAATATTTTTAAAACAAAAAATTTATTAGTCAATGCCTTACAGGGATGTTCGAGAGTCTCGGTCTCGGTCTCGACTCAAGAATTTCTCGGTTTTTTTTTGATGTCTCGGGTTGGAAAAATTGTTTTCATTTACCTTTAATATATTATAATTATTTTTTATTTATGCTTTTAATAAATCAGTTGCTTTTGGTTGAACCGCTCAAAATGGAAACACTAAAAACCATAAACTTTTTTCCCATTTTTGCTATTTTTTGTCTTTGCATTTCATTAAAAAATTAATTGAAAAAACAAAATATTTGCAGTTTTGGCTCCCTTCCATTCATCATTTTGATTTAAAATTTTAAATAAAGCAAAAAAATCTTTTTTTTCTTATTTAAAACTTAGCAAATTTAAAAAAAATAATATTGTCCATTTTTATGCTGAATTTATTGCGATTTGATTGAATTTATTTGGCTGCTTTTGCCCACATATTCCTTGGCCAAAAAAAATTGATTATTTTGGCGCAATAATTTTATTGGACGGACGCGCAAAAGTTTCATCCCCAATTTTTGCTGACCAAAAATAAGCAACAAAACTTTGAACGATACAAATAAAAAATATGCCCTAAATTTTATTTTCTAATAAATAAGAATTGGTATTTATTTATATGCACAAACAATGGCCAAATATGCATTTTTAACCATTTCTTTTGCCAAAATAAGCAATTTAACCTATGCTTCGAAATTCTCAAAATATGCAAAATTTTGTTTTTTATTGCATTTTTTGTTAAAGAATTTTAGTCAAAAAAGGGCACCAAAATATGCAAAGCAATTTCAAAATGGTCAAAAATAAAACAAATTTATTCAATGAAAACGATAAAAAGAAAATATATTTTTTTGCAACTTTTTACTATTTTTTTATAAAAATTTATTTTCTAATAAATAGAATTGGTATTTATTTATATGCACAAAAAATGGCCAAATATGCATTTTTAACAATTTTTTTGCCAAAAATAAGCAATATATTTATAGCTATGCTGGCATTTGGTTAATAAAAAAAGGCTTTTCTTAAAAATTAATAAAATTAAAAATAATATTTATTTCAAATTAATTTGTTGACTCTCAGAGTCAGCCCCCAACAAACAGCCGACGAGCGGACGGACGACAAAAGGGGCGCGGCGATGAACAAATTATTTCTGCAAATTTTGTTTGTTCACCTTAACATTATTGCACCATTTACAAATGCAATTCGATGCTACGAATGTTCGACGGTCGGTAACCTTTATGAAAACAAGAAAAAATATTACATATTAACGACAGGACGGAATCCGGATTTGCTCGGGATCCCGCGGGATCGAATACGGGATCACCGCCGAGCCAAATTTGAGCATTTTCTCAGTCCCGAAAATCCCGCGGGCTCCCGATCCGGGAATTTGATCGGGATCCCGATGGGAATTTCTTGGCTTGGCTCGAGATTTGGGATTTGATCGGGATCCCGATGGGAATTTCTAGGCTTGGGTCTAGATTTGGGATTTGAACGGGATCCCGATGGGAATTTCTAGGC
>MEIZ01000105.1:60758-71714 GCA_001723225.1 Globodera ellingtonae | reverse complement strand
TCTAGGGGGGGGGCTACAATTAGAGAGGGGCTTCAGGGGGGGGGGGGTAAATGTAATATTTTCAGATGTTTTTGAATGAATTTTATAAAAAAAGAATCAAAAGTAAAATTTTTTCGGAAACTATCGATCTTTAAGGAACACATTTTTGGTCCAAGCAAAAGTCTTTTTTAGGGATGCATTTTTAGTTTAAAATTTTTTTGATTTTTAGGGGATATTTTTCCATTTTTCTTAAGAAATTTTCGGGAAAATGCATAAAATATTGCATTTTTTCTTTAAATTTAGGGCAAAAGTGCCAAAATAGGGATAAAAACGTAAAAATGGCGAAATAGGGATTTATTCTCAAAAAGCACGAAGTAGGGATTTATAGGGACTAAAAAAAGTTTTCGAAATGAATGCTATTTCCGGGCATCGCAATAAAAATTCGCTCTCTATTCATAACTCTTTTCATAGTGAACCAATCTTGACAATCTTTAACAAACTATCCTTTAAGTTATTTGAACATGAAAGAGTCAATTCGATGCAATTCCAAAAAGTTATAAAAGAAACAGTGTGTGTAAAAATCAGGATTTTTAATGTTTTTTTTTTGGCAATAACTTTGTTAACTTACATTCAACCTTTTCTCGAATGGTTGCAAAAATTTGGTTAACTGTGAAAAGGGATATGAAGTGTTAATAATGGCCCAGGCTCAACCGACCAGACTCAACCGTCCCCTACCCTACCAGGGGCACACCAGGGTAATCCTGTAGTTTACAGGTCCCGAATTTTTTTTTAATTTTTAAATGAATTGTTTTATGCAATTCTAAGAGGTACTCGGGGGTTATCGAGGTCGCTGATCACGAATATGGCATCAGATTTATCATATGACTTCGTCTAAACCCAAAAAGACAAGTATTGATCGAATTGTGTTTTTTAAATGCTTTTGAGGACAAAATTAATTTTTGAAAAAATTTTAAAAAATCGTAAATGTCGAAATCATGTATTAGACGAAGTCATATGATAAATCTGATGCCATATTCGTGATCAGTGACCTCGATAACTCCCGAGTACTTCTTAGAATTGCATAAAACCTTCATTTAAAAATAAAAAAATTCGGGACCTGTAAACTACAGGATTACCCACACCAGGCCAGGGTTGTCTGCGTATCTATCCTATCGTAATACAAAAACTTCAAAGTGACCAAATCACGGAGCACTATTTCGGCAAATTCTCTTTTTTTCCCCGTAAAAAGAGTAAATTTTCATAAAGTTCGAAGTATGGCAAGTGTGGAAATATGGCAAATTTCCAAAATTATGGCATCTGCCATAAAAAGAGGGCATTCTGGCCTCCCTGAGAGCAAAGTCGATAACCATGAAACATTGATAAAGAAATGCTAAAAGCGCAAAAAAGTTAACACAAAACTCACTTTGATGATCGGTTGCTCGTGTTCGGAGCAGTGTTGATGACGAACATCATTTTCTGATGACGCGCAGAGTCCGCAACGTTCAACATTTTCTGCACGACGTCCTTGCCGAACGGTCTCTTTATCATTTCCAACAAAGGCGGCTTGCCCGAGCCGTTGCTGAACAAAAAACAGTAAAAATTCGGTTTTTGGGGTTCCCGGAAAAAACTCACTCCATACAAACTTGATCGATCAACGCATTTTTCTGTTCCGTCGTCCCAAAAACCAAACATTTTTCGATTATGCTGCAGAAGGAGTGGAGATGTGTGTTCTTCATAATTTTGCCCTGCAGATTGCGCACAATGGGCTCCCGGTCTTCGGGCAGTCCATGCTCAATCACATGTCTGATCACGTAACTGCCATACTTATCAGTGACCAAATTGAGCACGTTCTCGTGCAGAATGCGCACAATGCGCGCCCGGTCTTCGGGCAGTCCATGCTCAAGCACATGTTGGATCACGCAACTGCCATATTGATCTGTGACCAGAGAGAGCACATTGCCATGTAATTGTTCCAACACATGACGCTTTTGCTGCTCAGTGCAGTGTTCAAGCACAAGTTTGATCACGTAGCTGCCATACTTATCTGTGACCAAATTGAGCACGTTCCCGTGCAGACTGTGCACAATGCGCGCCCGGTCTTCGAGCTGTCCATGTTCAAGCACATGTTCGATCACAAAGCAGCCATACTGATCAGTGACCAAGGTGAGCACTTTCTCGTGCACATAGCGCACAATGCGTCCGCGGTCTTCGGGCAGTCCATGCTCAATCACATGTTCGATCACAAAGCAGCCATACTGATCAGTGACCAAATTGAGCACGTTCTCGTGCAGAATGCGCACAATGCGCGCCCGGTCTTCGGGCAGTCCATGCTCAAGCACATGTTCGATCACGCAACTGCCATATTGATCCGTAACCAGAGAGAGCACGTTGCCATGTAATTGTTCCAACACATGATGCCTTTGCTGCTCCGTGCAGTGTTCAAGCACACGTTTGATCACCCGACTACCGTATTCATGGAGGGACAGAATAAGAACTTGCGCCGATATCTCATTGATTATCTAAAAATAGTTTATATAGTCAAGCATTGAGTCCCCAGTTAAAAGGAACACTTCAGTACCATAGCCTAAAATCCGGATTAAAAAGCAAACGCCAAATTCTTTTTCGAGGTTTTGTGAAAATGAGGGGAGTCCAAGCGAATTAAAGCAAAATACAAAATTAAATGATTTTGCCTCAATTTGTGACGCTCTGTCCACCGATTTCAACGCCGTTCGGATCACGTGATTGCCGCTTTTGTGCAGGGCCAATGTAACCGCGTGGCCACGCAATGCGTCCACCAGCTGAGCCATCTCCGTCGGATTGGCATGCTCCAACTTTTGCACGATGAACCTGGCGAAATGTTAATTCAAATTCAAATTAATTCTTCATAGCCCTCCCCTCCCTCACCCAACTTACTACTTGGTCGTTTCATAAAAAAAGGTCGCTTTTTGACTTCTCCAATAATAAAAAGTCATATAAAAAGTTATTAAAGCGCCTCAATTTTTTATAATATGCTATTCTCCTATCAGAGTAGAGCAACTTTGCGGCCCATTCCGTAGCTTTTCATACCGGCGAAAAAAAAAACCCCCGAACCGGTTTGGTCGCCCCTAATAGCCTAGCTGATTCTGCATCGAACACAAAAAACCGCTTCCGGATTCGTCAACTCTCTGATTTTTTAGAAATCCTTATGTTCAGAATTCCAGAAAAAACCTGAAAATACGCCGACTTTTGTAAAATTTAGGATTTATTCCAAAAATGTCCGGTTACATCCCTGCCTAATAGGCACCGCCCGGTCCGACGCACGCCGAGCAACTTTCTCCAACCGAATACGACAAATCTGGTAACTTTATTAGGTCCCGTACCGCCCGGTAGGACGCAATCCTCCAGATTTTTGTTTTGGTGCAAGGTGGTATAGAGGGGAGGTGTCCGAGTGCGGCGTGGTGGTGATCTGGGGCCAATCACAATTACGAACGACAAACGACAGAGACAAACGATAAACGACAAATTTGTCGTCAGTATACGGCGTTTGTCGTTTATCTCCAATCACAATTCAAATTTTTGTCGTTTATCGTTTGTCGTCTCAAATTTGTCGTCTGTAATTTATCGTTTGTCGTTCGTAATTGTGATTGGATTTTACGACAAATGCACAATTTCAGACGAAAAACGCCAAATATTTGGGGGGCGCTCAGCATCGCCCCTCAAATTTGTCGTTTGCGAATTGTCCCAAATTGTCCCTTGGGAATTGTCCCAACTTTTCATTGTACATTCGTTCAAAATTTTTCCTATTATTATAAGACTTAAGGCATTAAAATCTTTTGCTCGATGAACCTGGCAAAATGTAGTATCGAATTTTCCGGGTCCGGTAGCAGGTTTAGTGGGGAGGTGTCCGAGTGCGGCGTGGTGGGGGAACCCCCCCCCCCCCTTGGCGATGTATGCAGCAATTCCTACTTTGAACCGCGCGGGTCCTGCGCAAACTCCACGACGTGTTTGCCCCAATCGGCGAGTTGAAGATTGTCTGTACGATTTTTGTTCAACAGCTTGGACACATTGTCATGCAATTGTTCCAAGACGGGACGCTTTTGCTGCTCCGTGCAGTGTTCAAGCACACATTCGATCACCCGACTAGCGTATTGATGGACGGACAGGGAGGCAACCTGTTGGGACATTTTCTATCAGATTTTGTTTGTTTGTTTAAAAAACTAATAACCCATCCAATATTGTTTGATAACAAATAAACAAAGTCTGATAAATGTACCGAATCCGACGGACTGTACAGTATGGCATCAACGACAAACTGAAGCCTTTGTGGTTCGATGAGTTCGAATATCTGCAAAGAATCTTTAACAGTTTCAATGAAGCTAACCCCAGACCCGGGAGTCCCGGTTAAGACTTAAACAAAATTGTTGTATATTGGGTGTTAGTCACCATGTTCATGACGTAGCTTCCATAATGATCTTTGATGCATTTAATCACACACGAACGCGGCGTCAGTTCTTCGAGTATCTTTAAAAAATATTTTTTTTATTAATTTTTTTTAATTAAATGATTACTCCTCAAAATGTAAAATGGCCACTTTTTGGGGAGGGGGGGGGGATCCAATCGTTAGACGAATTAAGCAAAATAATTAAATCCTTTTGCCTTCATCTGTGACGTATTGTCCACCGATTTTAACGCCGTTTGGATCACAGGGCCGCCGTATATTTGCAGGGCCAATTCCAACACGTGGCCACGCAATGCGTCCACAAGTTGAGCCTTATGATCGTCCGTACCGTACTCGAAAAATTTCTGAATTTTTTTTTTTTTTGCTGTTTGATCAAGAAATTTTTTAATGAATCGAAACGAATCCGGTTTCCGTTCCTCTAGTTTCTACTTATAAATATGGTTCCTATACGGTAACGGACGAAATAACGCGGTTTAACTAATAAATATTCGGAGGACCTCAATCACATGACTGCCAAATTCGTCAGCCATCAACTGTCGAGCATTTTGAAGCGTCTTCGGCCCTCTTTGAAAAATAAAATTTATATTTATTTAATTTAGATTTTGTCTTCAATTTTACACAATTTTTTGAAAAATGATTATCGAAAAAGGGAAAATTGTAAAGTGACGACCCTTACACATTTAATGCAAAAAGCAACTCACCCCACACAAATGTTGTCGAACAGCGCCTTTTTCTGATCCGTCGTCCCGCAGGTCAAACACTTCAAGATGACGTTGGAGGCGAATTTGTCCTGTGCATATTTCATAATGTCCCCCTGCAGACTGCGCACAATGCGCGCCCGGTCTTCGGGCAGTCCATGCTCAATCACATGTTTGATCACGTAGTTGCCATACTGATCCGCGACCAAAGTGGGCACATTGCCAAGCAGTTGTTCCAACACGGGACGTTTGTGAGTGCAATGTTCAAGMACACACTCGATCACCCGACTACCGTATTTATGGAGGGACAGGGGAATCACTTGCGCCAATATTTCGTTGATTATCTAAATAATATTTAATCAAGAAAAATAATAAAATTAAATGCTTTTGCCTTCATCTGTGACGCTTTGTCCACCGATTTYAACGCCGTTTGGATCACAGGACAGCCGTATATTTGCAGGGCCAATGTCAACACGTGGCCACGCAATGCGTCCACAAGTTGAGCCTTCTGATCGTCCGTGCCGCACTCGAAAAATTTCTTAATTTTTTTTTTGCCTAATTAGTTAATTTCCCTTTTATTCATTCCACCAATGTTTTTTGGGCTATTTCAGGGACTTGTACTTATTAATTAAATTATGTTTTCCAATTCCTTTTAAATGTGCGGCAAAAATTGAAATAATTAGACAAATTTGAAGTGAGTACAAAAATAGTTTTTCGCCTATTTCAACATTAATAAATATTCGGAGGACCTCAATCAAATGACTGCCAAATTCGTCAGCCATCAACTGTCGAGCATTTTGAAGCGTCTTCGGCCCTCTGAGAAAAATAATATTATTTAATTTAGAATTTTCTCTTCAATTTACACAATTTTTTGAAAAATGWTTATCGAAAAAGGGAAAATTGTAAAATTGTAAAGTGTCGACCCTTACACATTTAATGCAAAAAGCAACTCACCCCACACAAACGTTGTCGAACAGCGCCTTTTTCTGATCCGCCGTCCCGCAGATCAAACACTTCCTTATGACGAGGTAGCCGAATTTGTCCTGTGCATATTTCATAATGTCCCCTGCAGACATGTGCACAATGCGCCCGCGGTCTTCGGCAGTCCATGCTCAATCACATGTTCGATCACGTAAGTTAGCCATACTGATCCGTGCCAAAGTGGGCACATTGCGCAGTGCAGTTGTTCCAACACGGACGTTTGTGAGTGCAATGTTCAAGCACACACTGATCACCCGAACAACCGTATTTATGGAGGGACAGGGGAATCACTTGCGCCGATATCTCATTGATTATCTAAATAACATTTAATTCAGTCAAAAATAAATAAAATTAAATGCTTTGGCCTCAATTTGTGACGCGTTGTCCACCGATTTCAACGCCGTTCGGATCACGTGAGAACCGTACATTTGCTGGGACAATGTCAACACGTGGCCACGCAATGCGTCCACAAATTGAGTCTTCTCCGTCGGATTGGCACGCCCCAACTTTTGTTGGATGAACCTGGCGAAATGTTTGGAAAATCGATATCCAGAGGATGATAATGGGATAGATTTCTTGCTATTGGCCATTATATTTGTGAGCTCTGTGTAAAAAATTAGGCAAATCGGTGTTTTTAATCAAAAATTCTTGTTTTCGAAGTGCGGGATGCTTTTTTTATTGTTGAAAAAGGTGAGAGAGAACGCCAAACGAGAGAAAGTTAGAGAAAAAAAGGAAATTTGTTTCTCTCGCACTCTCTATTTATTGGCACACATCTCGTTTTTTGAGCCGCTGTGTTAACTTAATGTTATCTTCAACTCTTTGAGATCTTTCGGATGGCGTTAAGAATTTCTAAATCGGTTAAGGTTGAAGCAGGTTAAGGGCATTTAATGGTTTGTTCAGTCGCTTAGTTTATGACAATTTGGGAAAAATTGCAGTATATGGGTACCTCGCCAAATAGGACAAATTATATATCAATCGACTCCACGCTAAGCCTAACGCACGAATCCGTGAAAATTTTTTGGCGGAAACCACTTTGAAGCGAGTTATGAGTCCGGGACTGAAGTGTCTTTTTGACTGGGGACTCAGTTGTCCAAATATTAAAAAATGGGTAAAATCACTCATATAGGCATTAAAAATGACTGTCCGTTGATAGAAAAACAAATTGAGAATTTAAAACGGGTTTTGAACCGGTTTAAATTTTGAAAATTAATGAAAAAGCAACTTTTTTATACATCATAGGCAGATAAGGGAAAGGTAGACAGTAAGGTTGAATATAGCAGCCAAAGTACCGCACACTCGACTACGGCGGCCAGTAGGTGGGGCGAGACTCCGGGCTCCGGAAGAAGTCCGCGCGTGACCCGGCTGGGGGTCTCGCGCGCGCCCGCTCCGCGGGTCCCCGCGCGCTCGCCCCCCAGTGGCGCTCGTCAGACTTCTTCCCCCGCCCTCCGTCTCGCCCCACTACTTGCTCCGTCATCGCATGCTCGCTGTTGGCGGGCCGTTACACGGCCTTTCATATTATATCCGACTTTAGTTACTATAAATTCGTTTTTCATTAATTTTCAAAATTTAAACCGGTTCAAAAACCGTTTTAAATTCTCAATTTAGAGTTTCTATCGACGGACAGTAATTTTTAATGCCTATATGAGTGATTTTACCCATTTTTTAATATTTGGACAACTGAGTCCCCAGTCAAAAAGACACTTCAGTCCCGGRCTCATAACTCGCTTCAAAGTGGTTTCCGCCAAAAAATTTTCACGGATTCGTGCGTTAGGCTTAGCGTGGAGTCGATTGATATATAATTTGTCCTATTTGGCGAGGTACCCATATACTGCAATTTTACCACAATTTGCGCTTTCGATTGTCTGATTCGGTGGAAGTTGAAGAAAGTTACACGCAGGGCCGTAAATGAAATTTGAGAAAAAAAAAACAAGAGAGGGGACCCTTTTGTTTTGCACTTTTACAATTTTTTGATATTTTTTTAATAAATTGCCATCAAAAACAAAAAAAATTTTGCCTTTTTGAAACTTTTTTGAAAATTCCTCTAAATAAAATACCTTGGCGCTTAAATGGGAAAGCCATTTGAGCGCCGCGCTCAGATGGTTCAAATTCCCCCTCCCAAAATTTTTTTCTGGCTACGGCCCTGGTTACACGCCATGGAATGAACGGGTTGATACCAGCCCGGGCTGTTCAAATCGTTCACCCAGAAATTCTCACCTTGAACCTTGCGGGTCTTGCGCTAACTCCACGACGTTTTTGCCCAAATTGGTGAGTTGAAGATTGGCTGTACGGTTTTTGTGGAAATCGTCCAACAGCTTGGAACGCTGGCTGGGCCGGTCTGAAATTGCAAAAAACTCTGAAAAAAAGTCCATAGGTAAAATTTGGAATTTTATCTGTTGGTTTTGGGGGCTCAAATTTACAAAATTTACTGGACGACGACGACGAGGACGCCATGCGAGCGCCGCATGAAAGAAYGGCTGCCGGGCACACATTTTTGATGTATTGATGCAAAACCGTCAGACGAACAGCTTGAACATGTCGAAACTAAACAAAACAAAAACATTTTTTTGGCACGAAAATATTTGCATACGAATGAAACTTTCCGAAAGGTTAAGCCTAAAAGTGCTTTTTTTTTGAAGTTTTAAAAAAATCTGAATTAAAATGTCTCCCGTGGCCAAAACGGAAGGTATAGTAATAATACAAGTAGGTAGTCTAGTTTGTTGGACCGTAATTTTTGAAAAATTACACTTTTTTTCAAAGTCGAGAAAATGATGTTTTTAGGGGTATTCTGGGGCGAAGAATCCGAATATGAGCTCCATTTCGAYCAAATCCGAACCACCGAATTCGAAAAGTTCTTCAAAAACTCAAAAATTTCCAAAAATTAATTTTGGCCTCAAAATCATTCGGGGGCTCGAAATAGGTCGAAATGGAGGTCACATTCGGATTCTACGCCCCGGAATATCCCCTAGAAAACGCCTTTTTTTATCGACTTTGAAAAAAAAGAATTCAAACCTTGCAAATGATGTGTTGGCCGTTCAGAAAATTGCGAATGAATCGGTCCATCATTTTAAACGAGTGTGTTTACTTTCTAAATGCTAAAAAGTACCAAAAATTTAAATGAAACTAGTTGGAATTGATGGGGAATGTTGATGGGAAAAAGCGCACGCGCTTAAGGACTTTGTTGCTAGTAAATGCAAGTGATTTTGTGGGCTATCGGACACTTTGCCCATAGACATTTCGCCCATTGGACATTTCGCCCATAGGACATTTCGCCAATTGGACATTTCGCCCATAGGACATTTCGCCCATCGCTCGCCCATTGAATGATTCAGATCCGAATAAAAATACTACCAATCGATTCCTCTCGTCGAGCTGATTACGAATCCGTAAAAAGTTTGCGCAGGGAGTCTCTATGAAGAAAGTTAWGAGCCAATAAAAGTTGGCAAAAATGGGTTGTCATTGTGTTTTTTGGGTAAAATTGAAGAATATCAAAAACTTTTGTTTTTCCTAATATTACATATCAATCAACTCCCCTCGTCGAGACAAATCGAATGGTATCAAAATTTTTATTAGGAAACCACTTTTACCGGTTTTCGAACCGGTTCAAATTTTGAAAAACCATAGGGGGGACCCTTTTGGTCAGCATTTTTGGAAATTTTTTTTCTTCTGAAAATGGTCTGAAATATGTTATTTGATGCCCTGATTACGAATTCGTCAATAAAAAATCAAAACTGAGAATTTAAAAGGGTTTTTGAACCGGTTTAAAAATTTGAAAATTAAGGAAAAAACGACTTTTAAGTAACAAAAGTAGGATAAAATAAAATGAAAGGCCGTGTAACGGCCCGCCAACAATCAAAAACGGAGTCCAGATTCGTGATCAGCGCATCAAAAAACATTTCTCTTGTTTAGTGTTTTGTTTGGTTGCTGGTCCAGTTTAGTTTCCGGAACACGAAATCCTGATGATTCTGGATTTCCAGAAGATCAAATAACAAATTCTGATTCATAGACTTTTCGGAAAACCAAATTCTGGTGCATTCTGGATTTCCAGAACAACAATTAACAAATTCTGGTGCATGCGGATTTTCCGGAAACCTAATTCTGGTCTATACTAACTTTCCGTAAAACCTAATTCTGGTCAGTTTATCATGACCCCCAAAAGGGTCCCCCCTTTGGTTTTGAAATCCAAAGACACGATACTCTTGTAACTCGGTTCACAGTAAAGGTATTAATTAACTCAATTACTATCTGGTAGAAAAAATTAGCTAGTTATCTAATCATAGATTAGATTGATTATATGATGAATATGATGTCATTTCGTGATCAGCGGCCTCGATAATCCTCGAGTACATATTTCTCGAAATTGCATACACCCCCATTTAAAACAAAAAAATCGGGGGGGGGGGGGCTCTTTTTTTAAACCTCGACCCCCTCCCCAAATTTGCTGGAAACATCATATATAGGGTTTTTAAGGGTGCTGATCACGAATCTGACAATATTTTTAAGAATGACAACATCTAAGATTTTGAAAAAAAAAATTATGTTTTTTACCATTAATCACACAAAACCGGTTTTATAGGTTTTCTTAGGTGCTGAAAACGATGGAACAAGCAAAAATTTTAGCTGACTCGACCTTTAAACCGGTTTTTGAACCAGTTCAAATTTTGAAAAACCATATGGGGACCTTTTTGGTCAAAAGTTCGTTAGGCTTAAGCCTAAGCCACCCTGGTTCGGGTACGTTAGGCTTAGGCCTAAGCCTAATGAACCCCAACGAGGGTGGCTTAGGCCTAAGCCTAACGAACCCCAAACCAGGGTCTAAAGGTTGCCAGTCAATTAAGAAGAGAAAATTCTTTTATAAAATTTATT
>MEIZ01000105.1:44755-57277 GCA_001723225.1 Globodera ellingtonae | reverse complement strand
ATTGAATTTTTATGGAATTTGTTAAAAAAATGGTCCAAAAAATGCATCGCGGAAAGGCGAAAAAATGATTAAAAATTAGTAAAAATCAAATTTTTGAGATTTCGAATTTCCGCGGAGTTGTGATTGGGTTCGGGAAGTCCGGATTCCGGACATTTTTTAAAGATCCGGAATTCCGGTTTTTCCCTGCAATACACCGATTGGGAGAACCTCTGAAGAATTCGCAAAAAATTCTTAAAAATTATTTCGACTGATCGAGAGAGTAAAAAAAAATGTCTGCTGATCGGGAAGCCAAAAAGAAAATGTTTAATAAAAATTGAAAAAAAATCCAACAATTTGTCGCCAAATGTCGCGGTCCTGCTCGCAGCGTCGAAGCTCCGCGTTCAGGTCCAGCTTCACGTTTGTGGAGTCGCGGCCCAGCGAGCTGGGCCGATCGGGCGGGTCAATCACTGCGGGACAGAACAACGCCATGCCGAAGCGGCAGCCCTTTGAAAAAATGCCGAAAATTCCGATCACCACCATCAATCAACACAAATCTTGGCATTTTCAACCCATAATTAGGGCTACGAGTTATATGGACAAAAAATCTCGGAATATGACCATAAAATATGGATAAAAAATTGTAAAATATGGTAAAAATTTCAAAATATGGACCAAATATGGCAAAAATAAAATCGTAAAATATGGACCAAATATGGCAAAAATCGTAAAATATGGACCAAATATGGCAAAAATCGTAAAATATGGACCAAATATGGCAAAAATTGTAAAATATGGACCAAATATGGCAAAAATTGTAAAATATGGACCAAATATGGATAAAATTTTTTTTTTCAAATATATCAAAAAATGGTCAAGATTTTCCTAATAGAAGTAAAAAGAGCAATAAAATTTTTATATGTAAATTAACGGCATTTCAGAGAAAATTTTTTGAAAATAAGCAGAAATTTAAAAGTTTTCATTTTTTGTTGGCAGAATTTTTAGTCGCGAAAAAGTCAATTTTTAGGGGTGCATTTTTTGAACATTTTTAAAAAGTCGATTCTTAGGAGTGTATTTTTCGTTTTTAGCGCATTTTTGTTAAGGAATTTTTTGAAAAATGGCGAAATATGGAAAATATGGATTATAAAATGGGCTCTAGAAGCTCCAACCAAAGCTGAAAGCACTATTTATGGCATTTAGAAGCCGTTTCAAGTTCACAAAAAAAATATAATCGTAGCCCTACCCATAATCAACAAAAACGTGGGGAATGAAAAAAAATTAAACCAAAAATGAAAGACTGTATGTGTAAATGTCACCAATTTCTGAGTAAAAAAATGCCAAAAATGTAAAAAAATCAAAATTTGAATATTTGTTTTTACGCTTAAATTGGGCAAAAGTTGGGCTGAACTGCGGTCGCCCGTGCAATGGAAGAGCAAAAGGCGCTGAACGGAGTCGGACGACGACGCGGCGGCCACGTCATTGCTGCTTTGGACGAACCATTGGGCACAAAACTAAGGGGGGCACTTTTACTTTTGAGATTAATTTAAATATAATTTAAATTTGGCAACAACAAAAAAACAATGTTTGGCGTAATGATCACAAAAGCGTGGATGAATTAAATAGGAAGATTCAATACATAGTTACTCAAAAATCCCAAAACAGGCACTAAAAAGGGTCTAAAAATTCCAAAAATTTTCAAATCCGGCATTTCCAAATTCGGCATTTTTGGAGGCCATCGGCTCCCCCCCCCCCAATTCCGGAGTGGACCCCCATAATGCCGTGCCGTAACTACTTTTTTTTAGAAAATCACAATGTCTAAAGGAGCAAAATGTGCGTTCACAATTCTCTGCTTTAATAATAATAATAACTTATTTTATTAAAAAATGATTAATAATAATTAAACAATCTTTTGCCTGCATGCTCTGCGGTGTGTGCGCTCCGTCCAGATGGAACACAATGTTTTGTCCGTGTCGCAACAATTGACTTCGACCCTCCCAACGGCACTGTGCCAACGCATGCGCAACGCCTGAGGGGCAGGGGAGGGGCGGGAATGAGATTCTCGAAATGTGGCATTGGAATTGTACAGATTTACAAGCCGACGTCCCGGACATGTTTCATGGGTCCGGATTTGCATATGTCTACGGCGCAAACTCTACCCGGAGGCAGCGTGAAGGCGGACAACCGGTTGTGCCCTTCGACGGCTGCGGTGGTCGCGTCAAGTTGGAGCTGTTCATCAACAGATGCTGCTATTGTGCCGCAGTTGCTGCTGCTGTTGTTGTTGCTCTCCGGCATGCCGGTGCCGTTTGCATCAGCAGCCTCTTAAATTTTTCATTTTGAAATTTTGGGGTGCCAAGTGAATGGGCGGGCCATTGATTGACCAATGTGCCGTCGATGACATTTGAGCAGCCAAATGCGTGCCAACTGCAGTGCCATTGASGCATTTGTGTGCTGATGAGGGCCCGCAATGCCCAGCTCCGGCTGTTTGCCGGAAGGCCATCGGTAATCGGCCAGAGGCGGCACGATGAAAAGGGGGCACTGATTTCAAAAATTTATGAGAAAAGCTTTCAGGCAAAAAATAATAATTTCATAATATTTTTGGTGCTTCCCTGAGGCATCATAAAATGGCCAAACGTGCCAGCAACATGAAATGTAAACCAATTTTTAAGAGAAACAGCTCCAAATTTTTTCTGAAGAATTTCGCCAATTTTCCTTTAAAATTTTTGTTTTTTAAATTTTCAGGGGCATGGGCGAGGAGACCAAGGACTTTTACAATTTTTTTTGATCAATTTTCTTAACAAATTGCCATCAAAAATCAAAAAAAAATTTACCGGCGGCGCCTATCGGCACCGCCGGGCCGCTTCTGGCGCTCAGATGGGAATGTCATCGGAGCGCCGCGCTCAGATGGACCAATTCCCCCCTACGAAATATTTTTCTACTACGTCCCTGGAGGAGACTATTTTTTGTTTATTGTTGTAAAAATTACGTTTCATAAATGACATAAATTATATAATTTTGATTATTTCGGCAGGGCACACCTGCCTCTCCACGCATCGCTTCTCAATGACACGCATCGCGTCGGGCGGTTGCTGCACGCTCAACATGACGGCACCCGGTTTGGCAATGCCGGCCTTGTTCCACGCAATTTCCGGCAACGTGTCCCCGAGCACCCTTTGTTTTGAGATGGGAAATGAGGGAAATTCTCGAACAAACTTTTTTTAACTAATGACCAGCCTCGGGATCTGGGATCCGGATTCCCGGGCTAGGGATCTAGGATCCTGATTAACGGATCCGTGATCTGGGATCCGGATTCCCGGGTCCGGGCTCTGGGATCCGGATTTCCGGGCCCGGGATCTGGGATCCTGATTCCCGGGTCCAGGCTCGGGAATTTTGCAAAGATCACCCCCCCCCCGGGCTTTTTTTCTTCTAATCCAGACCCAAAACGATCGGACGACTTTGGTACCGAAACAAATTTTAATGTCAATCGAATTTTGGCCAAAATTGTATAAATAATTCGTCCAATCAATACTTTTAGACTAGAGTAGGCCGGGACCGGRACTTTTGGGAAAACCGGGGACCGGGACCAAATTTGGTCCCGGACAAAAAAAAACCTGGGACTAATTTGTAAGGGACAAAAATAAGACTTTCGAAGACTTGCAAAAAACCGGGACTCACATTTCAGTCCCAGGGTGTGGACACTTCAGTACCCATCCCACTTCCCGTACAACCCAACTTTAGACTGTTGAGTTCGAGCCCTGAATCCCCCGAATTCGAACATTGTGTCAATTAGTTTTGTTTCGTATAAATAAATTTGGTTCGAACTGTCTCTGAATTTGGAAAATTTTAATTCTTCAAATTTTCAAAAATTAAAAAATTGCAAATGAAGCGTCGCGCATAAAACTGAATGTTTGGAAACCAACAAAATTTGTGTCCCCTCCACTCCAAAATTTTCACAAAAAGTGAATGTTGAAGCGTTGGCACAAAAAATAATTTTAATTTGTTTTTTGTTTTATGTTTTATGTCCCCACTTTGTGTGGTCCAAGTCCAAAGTGTTGATGGCACACACAACCGGCCGTCGCACAACATTGGTACAGTCGTATTGACCTCGAACAAAACGAAAACATTTTTTTTTAAAACACTTTTTTTGGCCAAAAAAAACAAAAAAAAGGATTTTACCGCCGATTCCCACCTCCACAATGGCCACATCAACGCGTTCATCACAAAATATGCGGAAGGCGAGCAAAGTGAGAAATTTGAAATAGGCCGGCATGCATTGGACCTTTTTTTGCAAAATTTGAATAATTTAAACAAAAAAAATAGGGTCCGGATTTATATTGACTAAAAAAAACGTGAATATGGACTTAAAATATTGACCAAAAACTCCAAAAATTGACAATATATTGATTTTAAAATGTGCTAAAACTGACCAAACTCGGTCAATTTTGCCTTAAAAATTTGCCAATCTTTAACAGTTTCCCTTTCAATTGTAATGTCTTACTTTTCACATGGTTTAAAAATCTCGGCTGTACTTATAATTAGGGCTCGGATTTTCAGGTTTTAACTTCTTCTTTTTGCAAACAGTGCTTGACGAGAGAAGCCCCGGAAAGTCCCGGTTTTTTGACCGACCGGGACCAAATTTAGTCCCGGTTTATTTAAAGTAGGGTTCAGCCCCGACCCCTCGGGGGCGGAAAAAGTCGGAGTGTCCCCGACCAAAAAAGTCGGGGTTCGGGCTTTTTCCGCCCCAAAAAATCCTTGCAATTAATTCTGAACCCAAACAGAAGAAAATGCCGCCAAATAAAAAAAAAATGCCATTTAATCGTCCGTCCCCCCCCCTCCCCCACCTCTTTTTGGTGCTCAAAAATAGCGTCGTAAACGCGCGAGAATTGTTGAGTGAACGTGCGCTTTGAAATTGGACGTCCATCAATGCGAATTCGTTCACGGACATGCACCAAATGCGGCGAGCTGAAACAAGCGGGACGAATAGGACATTTTTGTTAAATTACAAAATTCATAATAAATTTTGTTTTTTGTAGAATCTCAATCTGTTGACCTTTGTGAGACGACGGATAGGACAGAATCAAAATTTGAAAAACAAGAATTTGTAGAATCCAAAGCTGACTGACCTCTGTTTCGACCAATTTCAAAAAATCGAACCCTTAAATTCGGAATCGATCTAAAATTCTAATTTTTCCAAAAATTAATTTTGGTCTAAAAATTGTTCAAAAAGTACAACAAAGAGGCAAGTTAATGATCATACCATATGCGTGCTTATTAAACGATTTTAAGATCAAAAAATTGATTTTGGAAAAATTAGAATTTTCGACCAATTGTTAGAATTTAAGGGTTGGGATTTGAAATTGACTAAAACAGAGGTCAGATTCGGTTTGCTAGCCCCCGAAAGAAATCCCAAAATTTTTCGGTATACCGGAATCGGTGGTAAATACCGTACCGTACCGTCCGAACACTACTGTAGAGATGGAAATTTTCTGGACTAATCGGACTGAAAAACCCGGCCCCGAATTTTTCAAAATTCCAATCTCTGATCAGCACAAAAAAAATCCCTAACTTTGTCCACCTGTAAAAACCGGTTTTGTAGCCGAGTGAACGCAAAATGGACTCCAAAAAAGCGGCAGTTGAACCTGAAAATTTTTTTAATTTTTTTCATAAATTTTTGCGCAATTTGTTTCCAATGGCTTTTCCAAGCAGCACCTTTGCCCTTTGTGCCGGTAATGTGCACGACATTCAGACGGTCAATGTCGTCCAACTAAAATTCTTTTTTTGTTTTCAAATTTTAAACATTTTAAATTCATTGGAATTTCAAAAATAAACCCCCCACCGAAATTCCGATCATTTCCAAAAATTCTCGGGTCTCTTGCAGTTTCCATTCAGGCCTGCTTTCTTGCTGATTTCTTGCCAATGCCAATGTTTGCGCGTTGCTTTGCAGAAAATTCAGTCGCGTGATGGCCTTCTGAATTTTTGAAAAAAAAAACAAAAAAAACTTTTTTTGTTTTTTTTTTTTGAATGCCTCGTAAAGCGTTTGCTCCTCTTTACTGCACATCTCAAACAACTTTCGATGGGCCCCAAATGCACAATAAGTCCGACGGAGAAAGGCTGAAAAACAAAATTAATTTTCCAAATTTTTAAAGCATTCAAATTCAAAAAATTTGCTTACGAAAATGCTCTAGTAGGTACCTAGTTCAGAAAACCAGTAAATCGGGTTCAGGATGGAATTAGAGCTTGGGAGTATTTTTTGGTCGGGTCCAAACAGCTTCAGTGGGGAGGCATTAAACTTAGAATTTTTGTTAAGCAAAAAATTCAGGCCATGCTGGGTCAGATCATGTTCAGGCTTAGGTAATTTATTGGAACATGGACACCAAAAAGAAAAAACTGTTCAAACCGGTTACACAGCACTCAAGGAGTTCAGTGTGTTCAAAGAACAATTCAAAAACAGAAAAAAAAACTGTTCAAACCGGTTACACAGCACTCAAGGAGTTCAGTGTGTTCAAAGAACAGTTTTTTTCAAAAAAAAATCACACATAAATTACATATTATTACTCAATGAAAACGAATGGGGGGAAAGGGTGTGTTCCGTCCCCCCCCCTATCGATTCTCCGAATGAAGAATGAATGGTTGACACAAAAAGCAAGCAATTTTAATTCATATCGTCAGTTTGTTGAGCAGACAATCGTTTTCCCCCCTATTCTTTCAAATACATAGGTAGTTGTGTACCAAAATGGCCGATCAGCAGGGTTGCAGCGAGTAGGGGCAAAAATGTTGGGTTAGAAAAACCAAAAAAAAACAACTTCGGGTACATCTAGTTTATCGGGTAGGCGAAAAAACCCCGGGTGTTCGAGCAACCCTGCTGGTGGGAGCTGGGCATAAATTCTGGATCGGGTTGGGTAGGCCAAAAAAACAACTCGAGGAATTGGGTCTCGGGAGCATTAAAACCGGGGTTCGGGTAATCCGTTGGGGACCCTGGGGGGGGAAGCTTGGATCGGGTCGAGTCGGGCAAAACGTCGGGTTTCGAGTAATCCGTTGGGGTCCCTGGGGGAAGTGGGGGGGGGGGATTTTGGACCCGGTGGGGTAGGGCCAAAATGTCGGCTCGGGATTAGTGGGGAAAACCGGGGGTTCGGGTAGGGATTTTCAATAAAAATTTTCATAATTCAGACTCATTAGGGTTCAAAAACGATTGGCCCAGTCCTGATGTTCAATTTTCACAACGGCAAGTTGAAGAGGTTGTAAATAAGCCCGAAAAAACGGCACTATTCTTGCTAATAACATTAAAGCAATTTTAATTCAAGATATAAAAATATGGGATAAACGAATTAATTTTTGAATTTATTTTTCCCAACAATTTTTTTTCACGCTAATTACTATAATAGGGGGTGCATAGTGTGGGGCAGGGATGATGACCTCAAAAAATTTCGGAAATCGGAATTCCGAGGCCTTAAAATTTTTCGGAAATCGGAACTCGGAATTCCGAGACATCAAAAAACTTCGGAAAGTCGGAATTCCGACCATCCCTGGTTTGAGGTCAAATGCCACCACCACCACCACCACACTTTTGCATCAAAAACAGCAACAACAACGGACCAAGCGGAGGTCGACCACGACGCCAACACGTTCTGCTGCTGCTACTGCTGCTGATGATTGGAAAATGTGAAAATGCGCGGAATGCGAACGCCGCCACCGCTGCTGCCTCCGTTGGAACGCGCATCATTATGAGATGATGATGACCTTCTTCATTATTACAACAAATTATCAATAAATTAATGTCCCCCCCCGCCCCCCCCATTTATTTACCTAAACCGTTCGTTTTCCCGTTGTTTGATGAGCAAAATGATGGGGGGCGTAATATAAATAAGTAATAAATTGGAAAAATTTTTTTGCTAAACAAAAACTACATACTGGACCAGTAAAACAAAAACAAAAAATTGCCGGGAGTGGGAGTATCAAAAAGCGGGAGACTCCCGGAACGGGTTTTGTGATCAAAAATTTTTTAAATTTTTGAACATTTCGCCAGGAAATTAATTATTCCCCCGGGAGCGGAAGTTCAAAATTTACCGGTAGCGGGCTTAACCCGGATTCGAGAACATGTCGAAAAAACAAGGGAGGACGAGTYTCTGGTTCAAACTCAAAACATTACATTAGGGCAGGGTGCGTAACTAAAATTTTTCAAAATCAGTACATTGGAACCAAAATATCAGATTTTAGAGTAAAAAAATCAGTACATTTTTAAAAAATGGCTCAAAAAATAGTTATTTTTTGCCTGAAATGTGCGTTGTTTAACCATATATGTATATTTCTCTACACCGACAATTTTTTCTCAACAATTCGGGGGTTGGAAATTACTCCCAAAAAGTACATTTTATTATTTTAAAGATCTTCTCGACTCTCAAAAACAGTACAAATCTTTAACTCTCACTTTTTAAGCGATGGAACAAGCGCATCATCTGCTAAAAAAACTCGTTTATTGTCGTTACATATGTACGTACGTACAGTACACAAGTGCATAAAATAGTGTTGGGGCTGTGCACACACCGCATCCGGTCCGAAGGTCGAATTGTCCGAAGGTCGAAAGTATTGTAACTTTATTCAACCTAAACCGATTAGGTCGAACATAGTACCAAATGCAAGCTTGCGATGAGTTAGAGTTATCATCAAGTTAAAGCTAAGTGATTGGACAATGCTTAAAAAAGTTATGGCCAAAAAAGTAAAAACCTCCAAAAATGGCCATTTTTGGAGGTTTTCTTACCATAACTTTTTTCATAATTATCAGATCGCTTAGTTTTTGCTTATTAACTGCTTCTCCTCATCGAGAGCTTTCATTTGGTATAATGTTCGACCTAATCGGTTTAGGTTGAAGAAAGTTACAATACTTTCGACCTTCGGACCGGTAGCCGTGCACAAAATGACCCAATTGACCAATTAATATTAATTAAGCACAAACAAACAATTCAAAAATCCCAACAAAATTTATTTATTTGCCATCAAAATTTATTCCCAAAAAAATGATAAGCGATCGAACGAGAGTAGGTATATATTATGTTATTGTTAGCATCATTATTACATAATAATTATCATCATTATCATTCAAAATGAGAAGAAAATTGCACAAAAATTTGATGAAGAATAATGGTAAAACTTTTGGGCGCCTTTTATTTATTAATATGTATGTAAAAAACAAAAACAAAAATGAAGCGCGGTTTCGACCTAATTATAGCAAATTAGTGACAATTAAAGTGATCTGAAAACAGAACAATGAATATGAATGAATGAAAGTTGCCTGGTCTCGTTATTGTGAAGAGAATGAGATTGGACACAAATTGATCACTGATTGGTGATCAGTGTGTGTGGAGTGTGTGTTTGTTGGTGATCAAAATCAATCAATTCATGAACACGGACTGCACGAACTGCTCGAAGTCGAGCGCACCCGCAATGGTGCGGCCAGACGCCGCGTCCACGTACGGCTTCATGCGATTGATGCAATAGTCCGCCTGCTCTGGCGTCAAATTCTGCAAAACGTTTTTCAAAGATCAATCAAAATATCAGATCAGAAGAGATTCCAATCGGAATATTTGCCATGATCAGAGGAGATTGCGATCAAATATTTGCCATGATCAGAGGAGATTGCGATCAAATATTTACCATGATCAGAGGAGATTGCGATCAAATATTTGCTACGATCAGAGAGATTCCGATCAAATATATGCCATGATCAGAGGAGATTCCGATCGAATATTTGCCATGATCAAAGGAGATTCCGATCGAATATTTGCCACGATCAGAGGAGATTCCGATCGGATATTTGCCATGANAGGAGATTCCGATCGAATATTTGCCATGATCAAAGGAGATTCCGATCGAATATTTGCCACGATCAGAGGAGATTCCGATCGGATATTTGCCATGATCAGAGGAGATTCCGATCGAATATATTAAAAAAACTAATAAGTTTTTAACGAATTCTTTGAATTAATGACTTAAAATCTTAAAAAAAAAGAAGTTCAATTTTGGTTATAGTTATTTAAATTAATTTTGAGTTATTAAAAATATGTAAATCACCGCAAAAAGCTCCTCGGCAATCACATATGGACGGAACTCTTTGCTGAGCGCGCGGAACGCCATCTCAATCTCCTCACTGGAGCGCACATTCTCCGTCTCCTTGTTGATCATGAACGCCATGAACTCTTGCAATGTGACATAACCGTCGCTGAAAGATCGCATTTTACGGTTGGTCAGTCACCGACACCCCTCGGGGGCGGGAAAGTCGGGGAGGCCGGGGTTGGCAATGTCGGCGGGTCGGGGACGACCCCTTTTTTGGGCTCGGGGTCAGGGTTCGGGAACCAACCCTAATCGCAATCAATCCCGAAACCAAAACCGGCATCCCGAATTCAATCCCCGGCGGGATTCCCAAGCCCGACGGGCATCCCACAATTTACTTTTCTTTAGTTTTTCGGGGTTTTCTATTAGTTTTGACCTATTTTTTGTTGATCTCATTTTTGTTCATGTCCTGCCCGTCCATGAACTGCTTGCCGACCAGGGATGGGCGGAAATTTATTTGTAAAAAACGGAAAAAGGGCCAAAAACAACGGAAAATTTTTCGAATGAAATAAAAAAATTATTTTTTTTTAAAATAATTATTTTAATAAATATTTTTTGAAATAGATTTATTTTAAATAATTTTGAAGGATGCCTTTTTTCAGAGGGCCGATAGGCGCCGCCGGAGAAAATTTTGAATTTTTGACTTAATTTGTTAAGAAATTTGCAGAATTTTGAAAATACTTTTATTTTTTGAAGCTTTTTAGGAATGGTAAGGGGTCCCCGGCCAGGAGAATTTTTTCTAAAAAAACAACAAGATTTGTTAATAAAATTGGTCCAAAATTAGGAATGTTGTAAAACAAAAGATTGGCATCTAAAATGTTTTTTTAAAAATCGGAATAAACAATTTTTAGAATTGTTTACACCATCATAAATATTTTTTCCGTTTTTTCCGTTAAAAAGGGCATTTTTAACGGGAAAAAGGCCCAAAAACAACGGTCCGCCCATCCCTGTTGCCGACTCTGACTGACTGACTGACCGGTTCGGGTCCACCAGGTCCAGAATGCGCTGGAACTCGGGCTCCGGTTGGCCCTCGTCCACCATCGGAAGATCGTAGCCCAGAGCGCGTAGACAGCTCTAAAATTACATTGTATAATGAAAAGAAGTTCAACAAGTTCACCTTGAATTGTTGATGATCAAGTCGGCCCAACTTTTCGCGATCAAAGTGCCGGAACATCATGGAAAATTCGCGCAACGCCTCCTCGCTGACGCCGGATTGGTTTCGTGCCTATAAGGGCAACAAGGAATTTTGTTGTTTTTTTAGAGACCAATGAGAGATTTATTATAAAGTAAAAAAAAAATAGGCAAAATGGTAACCCCCGGGTGGGACTCGAACCCACAACCTTCAACCAATCTTCCACTGAGCTACCGGGCATTTGTTTTCTTCCTTATGGTGGATCTTTTGGCCCCGCCCGAGGCGTTTTAACTAGAGCGCGGACCGATCGAGATTCTCGATCGAAATCTCTAAATCTCGATTGAGATTCTCGATCGAAATCTCAGTAAATCTCGATTGAGATTCTCGATCGAAATCTCAGTAAATCTCGATCGAGATTCTCTATCGAAATCTCAGTAAATCTCGATCGAGATTCTCGATCAAAATCTCGATCGGCAAAATTTTGGTTCGACCGAGATTTACCGAGATTCTCGAGTTTTAAGACTGTCCAGGCGCCCAACGAGTGCGGAATCACTCTCTCCCTTCCCTTGCAATAAAAAGGAGGTCAAATTGCCTGGATTTGCTGCTCCAGGTTGTGCTGCATGCGCATCGCCAGCTGATCAAGCTGATCCCATGCTTGCGCCAAGCCGACAGTGGAATGCTCTGAGATCAATCAAACTCAATTAGTGTTATGGAGGGCCAAAAGCCGAAAATGATTTTTGGGGTTTAAATATTGGTATTTTGGTGCCTGGGCGCTCGTAGAGCCCGGACAATAATTCAAAATCTCGGCACTTTCGATCGAGCTTTTTGCGAGATTCTTGATCAAAATCTTGATCGACGATTTGAGATTTCAATTTCTCGATCAATCGAGAAATCTCGAACCATCCGCAAGTCCGGCTTCGCTCTAATTTGTAGCCTTTTTGGAGGGATGTCCGTCCGGTGGTGCCGGGCCGATAGGCACCAACGGAAAATATAAATGTAAAGAAAGGACTTTTCTCAAATTTGGGTGAGGGGAGGAATGCAAAATATTGGCACGCCTTTTCGGCATTCCCATCCATCCACCCGCACCTGTGTATCTGTTGTCCAGGATCAGATGCTCTTCGAGCAGTGCACCCAAATCCTCAACCTTCTTCAGCTTGGCACGCTGTGCCTTGATGTCCTGTGCTTTTCGACGGATTGTGTCCAATTGTTGTTCTTAAATGGACAAAAAAATATATATATATATAAGCCTCGTGCCAAAAGCCGTTAAACCCACTGGCTCGTGCCAAAAGCCGTTAAACCCACTGGCTCGTGCC
>MEIZ01000104.1:273179-295104 GCA_001723225.1 Globodera ellingtonae | reverse complement strand
TTATTAGATGGGGTGCGTTGATGACCAAATTACAATAACCGTCTGACTCTCTCTTGACAAAATTTTTCAATAAAATTCTTTTATTAATTTGAAAAAGATTCAATAACTAATTTAAAGATTTTTGTTTATAATGGAACAGTGAAGACGATTAGATGGGTGCGTTGATGACCAAATTACTCTAACCGTCTGACTCTCTCTTTTTAGCCCACTATTTCTTCAAAAAATAAAATGTTCAAATAAGTAACTAAAAATTATTAGATGGGGTGCGTTGATGACCAAATTACTCTAACCGTCTGACTCTCTCTTTTTAGCCCACTATTTCTTCAAAAAATAAAATGTTCAAAAAAATAACTAAAAATTAAATATTAAGAAACCTTGCTACAAAATTTTATTTAAAATTAATAAAAACAAAAAAGGTCTGAAAACGAGAATATTTAGCAGAAGAAATATTTTTAAAAAAACAATAAAGCACTGCCAAATTGAAACCGAAGAATCAGATCTGGATATGAGCATCCAGAAAATGCATCATGAACAAGTGAAAAGTTCGTAATGTTGAACGTGTCGCAACAAAACAAAAAATATGCAATAAAATTATTGGATTGAATTCTTTAAATTAAATATTATAAACCAGCGTTCGTAGTTCTTATTTTTTAGGAACTAAATATTATTTCGGCTTTTTTGGTAATTCCTTAAGAAAAATGCAACAAAACGCAAAAAATGCACCACTAAAAATTGACTTTTTTCGGACCAAAAATTCTGCCCGCCAAAAGATGCAATTTTTTAAAATTCTGATATTTAAAAAATTTTTGACTGAATTGCTTTTGAATTAAATTTTTTTCACAAAAATGAATTTTGATAAATAAATGTCGCGAAAAAATTGTTTGGCTAGTCAGGACTTTTTAGGAACATTAGACCATTTTTAGTGCCTATTTTGAGGTTTTTAATTGACTATTTTGGGGCTTTTAGGAACTAAAAATCCTATCACCTATATATGATCAACTTTTTTTTTCAATCTAACCAAATTCTTATTCATCTTTAATTTTTGTAGCTATTTAATCACAAAATAACAGTGACAATGCAAAAGAATTTATGCGAAGGGACTTTATGTTCAATTTTATAAAAATAAAATATATTCAAAAAATAATTGAAAAGTTGCGACACTATAATGGAACAGTGCGACGATACGTAGATGGTGGTTTTTAAATATATTAAATCTAAAACAAAATCCTATAAAATATAAGAACATATAATTTCTTATTTTTCTAAGTTTGATCTTTGATCTAGAATTTATTTTAGCTGAGAGCTATCTCTTTCTGTGCCATTCCTATCATTAACACTAAAGTTTTCTGGTACTCTTGAAATATAATTTACACTTCAACATGGCTGTCACTTGGGAGGATATATTTCAAAGGCGGAAACAAGGGCATGCGGATTCACCGCGCAAAGCACATAAGGAAAAACAATAAAATGTTAAACGTATCCAAAAGAAAACAGCAATTTAAAGGGCCACTTCTTACCCACTTATGTGCGCCCAAAAGTTTTTTTAACATTCAAACATAAAAGATTATATCAATAAATAACTAAAATGAATTAATTCTTTGAGTATTCATAAAATATCTTTGATATTCAAAAATAGTATATTAGAATTTCAAAAATTTTAAGGAAACAGTATAAACAAAAAAATTGTTTTTTAAAATTAAAATAATTGTTTAAAAATATAACGACCCATAATCAGCAAGATTTGAGTGATCTCAAAGTGAACGTCAAAAAAGCGGGCATTTCTACTGCGTGAGGACGATGAAGAATGTTTAAAATAGAAATAATTATATGTGATAAAATAACAGGCGAATTTAATGGTAAATTGTACAAAAAAAATTAAAAATTGCTAGTTTAATAATGTTCGCCAAATTTAAATACTATATCAGCACCAATGAACCAATTGTTTCATTAAACATAAAACAATTTTTGAACTAAAAAAATAAGATATACAATAACTAATATAACACAAAATCATTTATCACTCGATACTGAAGTTTCGTTATCTAAGTACTTTCCACGCACAAAATAGGAGGGTGAGCAAACAGTTATAAATTAAGTTTATATAAATACTAAACATGAGCAATGAAATCTAGTATGCTAATTCTAGGCGCTGGCAAGCTACTGCTCTAACGACGTCGAAATAACTGAAGTTATAAATCCTTAAAACATAAACTATTAAATTGAGTTCAAAGTAAACATTAAATCTAACGGCCAACAGAAAGTCATTCAAATTCATCGAAATGCAAAGAAAATGCATTCATATACAGTAAAATTTAAAACTTATACGATAAAAGTGAAACGGAATAGTTTAAATCACATTATGCACATTGAAGGTGCAGAAATGGAGGCACGGCAAAAAATCAATTTCATTGTTGAGTATAAAGTCGGCACAAACATAATATAATGAAAGCATCTTTATGATCATTATTTTGATCACAATGTTCTGACTCCGGAAATTTAATTTTAGAAACAGTTGATAGATATTTTAGATTATAATTGGCACCAGCAAAAAGATATTTAATTTAAGAAAATTGATTTTTAAAAGCAGCAGCACTTTAAAGAAGAATAGCCGAGACTCAGACTTTACCACGTTTGTTATTTAACGTCAAAATTTCATTTAATTTCTTTATTTGAATTTGATTTAACATGCTTATACTCTTAAATGTTTATTTTTCATATTAATCTAAATAATTTATTTAATTTTAAAAATTTTTTTTACATTGGGTGACTTGAATAAAAACATTATTGATGTCTGTCTGTATGCATTAGTTGTTTTACATATTTTAGATAACTTTTATTTAAAGTTAGCTTTTTTTGCGCGTATTTTTTACCAGCGGCGGCTACAACTCAGTTTTGAGCCGATCGAGCGCTTTTTATCCTTTCGGCTAATAGCGAGACGTCCGTGCCAAAATAAAAATTTACACTTTTTTATGCGAAATAAAGCCATTTTCATAAATTTATGGATGAAATAATGCAAAGGAAATTGATGCTTTTACTTCAAGTCCACTTTGCCTTCTGTCGGTGCTCTTTTATTTATTTTGAATATTATACACTCTCTTTTCTTTTTAATTTTTAAACTTGCATTTCCTTGTTAAACATTGAATGTACGACGTAGTGAACGATGCTACAAAAATCATGCAGCTTATTTTAATTTACCATTTATATTACTACTATGGTTTGTTGTTAAACGTCATCCTTTATTCCTCAAACGCATTCTATGCACATCATAAATTTAATATTAAAGTGAATATCAAAAGTGTCTCAATTTTTTGATTTATTATAATAGCTTTATCAGTCTTGTCCGTGACGTCACGCAGGATCAAGGTAATATTTTACTATAGTGGAAACATTATTTATGCATTTGTACTATTTATTTTAAAATTTATTATAATAATTTGACGTAAAACCCCTGTTCTAATTCGAGTTTCATCATTGTGAGCGTATTATTTAAAGGAGAATATAAATATCTTAAACTCCAGATGAACTTTTGGTCACGCTTTTTAAGTTCAGTTTTAAGTGTTTTTTACCCATTTTCTTGGTTGAAATGGTTAATTTTTTTTTGCATAAGTTTTTAATCCAATATACATTTCACTCGGTTATATCACGCAACAATTTAATTATTTTTCTATGTATAATTTTTCGTTAAAATGATAAAATCCCAAATTGTTTACCAGACAAATGAACGTACGTCAGGCCTTGACCATTTTAAAATTTATAATAGGTAATATTTTCATGCTACATAATCTTTTTTGTTTTTCTTATCAAATTTAATCAAAGTTAAGGGTTTCAAATTCATTCTAATTACATTCCGGCGTTAGATAGAAACATTAATTATAATAATATTAAGTGGTTTTATGGATTTTTTTTTTTACTTCGATATATTTATTGTTCTTTACACTTATATAACATGTAATCTAATATATTATTAACGGCCTTGCTATTAATTAATGATTGAATCCACCAAGCACTTTGTTTGGCATCCGAATGGCTCTTATTTCGAATGGAAGCCGGACTATTTGCATTGGATCAGGCACTTTTTGGCGCACATTTTGTGCACAATTGTCATCCGCCAATTTTTTGGCCATTGGATCATTTCTTCGCACATTTTTATTGAACTTTTGTTTTTTGTTTTTAAATGATTTTACAAGTTTTATTTTAGATTTGGTTTCATTTTAATTTTATTCTTTACCTAACCCCAAACTTTTTATTCAAATAAACCGTTTGTTGGCATTTAGTAATATTCTTGTTATACGCAGCCGACCTGTTTTGTTTATGCTTTTTTATCGAGGAAATAGCATATTTTGTAGTGGAAAAAATATTTCACGAATCTGAACAATTTTATTTTGAGTTTTTATATTTATTATTTTAACTTTTTTTATGTACTTAGGGTGTTAACTAAGTTCTGTCGCAAATTTTTTTTGATATTTTTAAAAATGCATATCTCGCTTATTTTACGGCGGATTACCTTTGTTTCTTCTTTATATGTTTGTTGAACATGTTTTCTTTGTTCTACCCCAATTCCACGATTTCTGCTCTTTTTACTGATTTTTTATGGCGCCTCTAGCAACCATGCCAAAAACTGGCAATCGTTCACTAATTGTCCACGAATTTTCTCTGGGACAAAAACCAGCCCCTGGCTCTGCAAAGATTAGTCATTCTAAGGCATTTTGAACCTTATTGCGAAAAATTGTCCCTAAAAAGGGCCATTTTTGCCCCAAAATTTCTGCTGGAGCAAAATTGGAGTTTCATAAAAAATTAATGGGTGGAGCAATAAACCTCAAATTTTGCAAGAGGCTTTTACCATCTATGTTCTCGCTACCCAAAAGTTGAAATTACGATAATCTTATACTGTAAAAGAAAAATAGATTCTCAAACAGAATAGGTTCAAAAAAAAAACACATTTAGTTTTTGGCCCATAGCTCAGCTCCATTCAAAATACAGGGGACAAAAATATATCCAGAAAAAAGGCAACATTTTATAGATCATAAAGGTGGATATTTCAAATCATGATAATATTTTGTTGAATTTAAAAAAATAAATTTCCTTCAAAAAAATTTTGCGACAGAACTTAGTTAACACCCTAAGTAATTGGACCCAGGCAGTGCGGCTTTCAATTGCCTTCCATTTATTCGCGAGCTGGTATTGCGCTTGGCTACCGCTCCCTTAAGAGGCACGATAATGGGTTCACCTGTTTGCATACGGTTCCAGATAGTTTTTTTGATTTAATTAGATTTGTTAAATTTACAGATTTTGAAATTGTAATAATTATTTTATTTATTTTTCTTGCCACCAAAGAATTTTGTAATAATTTTTTTATTCTGCATTTGTATTTAGTGTAGCATTTAATACATTTATTGATTAATTCAAACGCCCTTACTCTGTGTGCTAGTGCTGCATAGCTCTTTTGCGCTTAACTTCATTAGCGTTTTCGTCTGTTTATCCTTTGTTTTTTTACTTTTGTAAAGATAAAAAGCAAAACTTTAAAAACAACTTGTAATCAATTTATAACAATTCTTATAAAAATGTTGAATAAATAAATTATAATAAAATTTTTAATAATTTCTATTATACATATCGCACAACTTCGGTTATTATTTTCAACTAGAGCCGTGAAATGTTTTTGCACCAGCGATCACATTTAGATTTAATTAGTTAAATTAGTTGTAATAAACGGTCTGTTTAAGCATTAAACTTTTATTTCCTTATGAATTTTTAGATCTTTGGTTTTTTATCATTTTTAATGATAGCGACAATGCCGAATTATGCTATCAATTTACTTAGTAAAAATATAATAATAATTATTTATTTTTCTTTTCTATGCTAATATTTCGTTTATTAACAATTTAATCTTTGGTTACTAATTGCGATTAACGCATATGTTTTTCGCATGTTGTTGTGCAGTATTTGAACCAATTGACGGAAATCAAACTATTTTTTCTATTATAATTATATTTTTACAATTCGTTAATATTTTGGCTAAATTAAATCACTTTAACTTGTTTGCTTTTAAGCATACAGTATTCTTTTTAAAAGAAAATCGAAAATACTTTATGTACTGGTTTGAGAAATAAGTTTAATAATTTCAAAACGTTTTTTTCACAGAATATGTTAAGACCAATTTTTTTGTGCAGATTTTGTTCAAATTATTAAAATTTTTTGTATGTTTTTTAAAGTTTGTATGCATTATTTATTTATTGACTCGCAATATTAGGGTCAACAGTATAGTACGTCTCGCGCAAGATGTGGGTGTACGAACCGCGTGATTTTTTTTGCCTGTGGACACTAGTTCATACGTAATCTTTTTGATTTGTCCGCATCTAAAGGGTCAACAAACTCGTTTCTCTTTCGACGAAAACTTGTTGAACCAAATAATTCCTACTTACCGCCGACACTTTGATATTAATTTATTAAGTTACGAAAATTAAATAGAAAATATACCTGCGTATAATTTCATTTAGTAAGACAATTCGTTTTTATTATTTTGTTATTTCCCTTTCCTTTCTGTAACGATTTTAGAGCTTTTTATTTTATAGATTTTATTTTATTAACAAAGCTCATTTCATGGCCTTTTATAGTATAATTACTCATTTTAAAATTTTTTGCGTTTTAAACTTACTTTTAAAATTTATAAACACGCATGCCCGGCTTCGAGCAGTCCGAATAAAAGTTTCACGTTAAGACAAATTTCCGATAATTTTTGGTTTGAAAATAAACCAAAGATATTAGTATTTCGTAGAGCATTGACCAGAGCTTTCAAATTTGTATTAACAATCATTTTTACAAATATTATAGCAACAATCCGCGCCACGAACTTTAGTTATAATTAGATCTTCATTTTATTTATTTTTAAAGTTTGTATTATTTTTTATTTATTAATTATTCGTTATTAAAATGTATTCATAGTTAGTTAGTTAGCGATTTTTAGGAATGAGAGTGGCGAAGTCACCACCCGTTTTGGCGTGAAAATGGTACTCAATGCAAAAGACCGCAAAGTATAGGTGGTATGCGTGAATATTAGCGAAGTCTCCTGAATGTTGAAATCATTATTCATTTACATAGCATAGCTTTTAGCATTATCTTTATCTTTATTTTCATTTTCATTTTAGTAGAATTTGTTATGTGTAAAAACTTTACATTTATTTCTTTAGCGAAATTGAGTAGAGTAAATGGAAGATTCATTTGAGAGTATTCGAACTAATTATTTCAAATATTAACAAAATAGCCAGAAAATGACTATCAAGCACGAGGAAACACCGACATTATGACCATATAAAGAGTGGAACATCCTACGACGCGTAAAAACTATTAAAATTATCTCAAATTAATTCAAACGCAAAATTAACCTAAAAAAAGTAAACTTTGTACTAGCATTGGCATTCGTTGAGAATTATAAGAAAAATTGCGAGGATTAAAGAAATAACCTATTTAACTTTACAAACAAAAAATCGTACTTTTAAGATAATAATTTTTTACTTGAATAACCTTTCTTTAAAATTTTAAAGGATCATGTTTAATAATTAATCATTTCTCACAATTCGCCAATACAATTTAAATTTGATAATGTCATCTTTTGTTAACATTTAACTTTCCAATTTAAAGCAACCATTTCTTAAATTCATTTATAAAGAATTAATTTATTTTGTAATTAAGTCAGTCACCGGGTACAATACTTTATATTATAAAACAAATAAATTTATGTTTTTCAATTAATATTAAAAGAACAGTCTCAGATTGCTGACAGTAACAAAATTTTTTCACAATAATCAAGCTTGAACTTGAATAAACAAGAGTGAATAAAATGGAAAGGTTCATGTTAAAATTTTTATTGAATTCATTCATAACCTGAAATAAATTATATTGAACAAAAAAATAATAAAAATCACCATTGATTTGCCACCAATGACTGATGCCTGATTGAAGATGTTGGCAAGAAGAAGGCCCACGGGACACTGAGCTTTGAATTAATTAATAGAGAAAATTAAAATTTCGAATTAATTAAATTATGAAGATGAGAAACAGACGGCATAAACGATGTTTTAAAAGAATTTTTTTTTTTTGAAATAAAAAAATAAAAGAACATTGCTAAAAAAATTGAGTTAAATTTCAAGATAAGCAAAGTTTAAAAATGAAAATACTCTCTGCATCGCGAGACAAGATCACGACCGGCAAAATTGAATAATTGAGAAATGTGAAAAAAACAAAAGAGACGCCAACAAAATTAATTGATATAAATTATAATTATGTAGCACTTACGTTGAGAAATTTTAATCAAATCACACCTATTTAGTCTAAATATACATCTACTGAGTAATAGTGAGTAAAAAAATATTATTGGAAGATAATGTTAAAAACATAGTTTAAAATTCTAAATAATTAATAAAACATTAAAGATTTTAAATAAGATATTTGATTACATTATAAAATATTAACTGCCAATGATTGGAATAAACTTTATTGTCAACAGACAGTTGCTGGCTACGACGCGGCAGGATTTGACAAAGTTTTCGATAAAAGATCTTACTTAAAATCAATGCAAACAAAAATGAAGTAAAATTATATTTATGACACCAAGACCTGCCTTAATAGAATAAAGTATTAACATATTTAGAAAGCTCAATGCTTTCAATTGCTAATGGAATGCCCATCGATTTGGCCAATGCACCTTTTGAGGGCCGTCTCCCCTTCTCCTCAGCATATCTGAGACATCAGCATAATTAAAAAAAGAGATGCAGAGCGGTGGAAAGCACAATTCCACAAAATGACGGTGCCAATGAGATAAAGATAAAAATACCAAATAACGACAAAAAAAATTACAATTAAATTTATTTTATTTTTGTTAGCAAAATAGCATATAAAATAATTTTTTCTGTAAACTTATCTGAGCTTATATTAAAAGGAAAAAGGTTTAAACTGGCTAAAAATTTTTGTTTAATTTTTAAAATAAAAATTAATATTAAAAATTTTATAAAAATAAACATGATAAAAAAGGAGGAAATTGAAATAACAACGGAATGTTTGAAGTGCATTTACCCATCATAAATAGCAGCAAAACATGTTATTAAAAATTTTAATACAAATTCGACGAGAAGCAAAAAGTAAACCAACAGACTAACAATAAGAGCACGATTTCATAAAAAACGGTGTTATTGATTATGGCTACCAAATGACAGTATATAATATAATTTATTTATTTTTGAATTATAAACGACAAAATCATTATTAAACATATTCAATTAAAAATTATGGGATATAGGACAATACGCCATACACACTTTCTTCGAATTCAAGCATTAAGAAATAAAAAATGATAAAATCAACATTAAAAAACTGAAAATGATGCAAACCCATAATGTTAATAAGAGCATAACAGCTAAAATTTCAAAAATTTTTCTCGAGATTGTCGAACACCGACTTATTTGACGGAATTGGAAAACGAGTTTTTGACTTGTTCAATATATTTTAAATTTGTAAAAATGACTGCAGTTTTATGTAAAATAAAATGTTATAGGACCATTGTGAAAATTAAAAATTCGCAATTTTTTATAATTTAATGGTAAAAGAACGTAAATTTAATCATTTAGGGAAGGCCCGTTTGTATTTTTTATACTGAATGATACCTTTATAATAAAATTGTTTATTAAAATAAACAAATAAAATCCGAAATTTATATTTAGAAAAATTGTTTAAATAAAATTCAACTTTCGAAAAATATAATCATTTATAGGAATAAGATGTCAGTCAAGCTTTTATCAGATCTGCTGTTCGTTGGCGACAACAAACCAAGTGAAATGAAATTTCATTTAATTAACAAAAAGTCTTAATTAAGGCAAAACAGATAAAGCGTATAAAAAAGCTGAGTTTGAAGTGTTGCGGAAAACTGTAAAGTTAAAACCATTTAAATAAAAACATGAGGTTTTATTATATAATATTGGCTTTAATGTTGTTGGCGACTTTAAAGAAGACACACGGTAACAAGTTTTGCCATTATTGTTTAAAAAAAATTTATTTAATTAAAAATGTATAAAGCCTTACCGTTCTAAAATAAAATAGTAAGTTTCATAAGAAAATAGTATAAAATTAAACAATTAAAATAGTGTCAATAAATTAAAAACTAAAAAAATACCAATTAAATTTTTAAATTATTTACATACATAATTTACTTGAACACAAATATTAAATAATATTAAAATCCCGCACTTTACTTAGTGCAACAATATCAAATAATCACATTATTACAATAACTAAATAAAAGAAAGTTTAAAAATCTATAAAAGATTAATTGGTATAATTTTTTTTAAAAAACGTCCTTAAGATTGCTGGTTTGAAAACTTTCCAACTGAGAAGTTTAATATTTATTCTCGCAACTCAATGACCATAGAGCCGTGGTAATACAAACGCTAGCGAGCGTTTAATTGCTTTAGAATTAATCGGAAAATGTATATTTCGTATTAATAACTGTTACAATAAATTAAAGTAATAAAATATAAATATTAATTAGTTAACACATTTGAATAAATAATTATTAATTATAAAAAATATCTTAGCATCAACTAAAAAAAGCTCATGAAACATGCACTGTTGTTACTAGTGCTCTTCAACCGGGTCGTCCCACCAGATCAGAGTTTTGCAACTGATTATGCTGTAGCAAAGTCTCAATTATTTAATTAAATTATAAATAATTTCTGGAATCCTAAAGAAATATTTTGAAAAACAAACAAAAATATATATCTTTAAACTACCAAAGAATCCAAAATAAGGGCAAAAATAATAATTTTGATTGAAGCAATTGCAAAAAGCCTATTAACATTTAGTTTTTTTGTTTCAAGATAACTTGTCAGATAATATAATAAATGATAAAAATATTGAAAGGATCAAATTTTCTTCACAGATTTCAATAAGAATATCTAAACTGAATTTAATATAATTAAAAGCTAAAGATATAAAACTAGTATAAATAAAGCTCATAAATAAATCAAATTGGTATCTCATTTTAATAAAACAGATGGTGAAAATCAATTCATTCATTAACACCTTAAATGAAAATATCATTTTTTCTTAAACATGAACTAATTTTCCTTACTCCGAAAATAAATAACAAATAAAAGAAAATATTAATCAATATAATAATTATATGGAAGAATCCGAATTAAATATAACGACGAAAATGATAAAATTAATCATTACAATAATAATTTAAATGAGAAGATAAACCAATAAAAGTTAAAACAAAATCCATTAAAACTATAAATAAACTTGTATAAATGGAAAGGACAAATAAAAGATAAAATTTGTTATTAATAGGTTAAATAAGAAAGTGTACTGCCCAATGTAAAGAAAAACAAAAAAAATTAAAAAAACATGGGGAAATGCAATAAAAATAATAGGATGGTGGGAAGGAAGCATTGGAATAAACGCTAACATAATAAATGATAGAGTTTTATTTTTTAATAAAACAGGTACATACCAATAATTTTAAAAAACAGTATGACCAAAATAAAATAAAGAAAATAATTAAAAAACGTAAAATTGATTAAGCCATTAAATAAAATTCAAAAGGCAATTAATTCAAAAAAACAAAAATGAATTAAAACCAATAAAAGTTAAAACTTAAAACTATAAATAACTTGTATAAATGGAAAGGACAAAATAAAAGATAAAAAATTCAATCGTTATTATAGGTTGAATAAGAAAATGTACTGCACAATGTAAAGAAAAACAAAAAAAAAATTAAAAAAACATGGGGATCATGCAATAAAAATAATTGGATGGGGCGAAGAACTGGAATGAAAAACAAAAAATAAATAAAAAGAATTTAAGCAACGATAATGATAATACATAAAGTAATGGGTTACCTAAATGATAAAATTTCAAAATAACTTATAAAAAATAAAACAATAATTAAACCTGAAATGTCACAGCCCTTTTGCCGCTGCTTGCGACATGACTTCGCAACATAAATTTTGTTTTTTGAAATGTTAAACTAACTTAAAAATATTTTTGATTTCTATTGATGTAAAATAAAACACAATTAATCGATATTCTCTCTGTTACATCCATGCTCTTTTAAAAACCAAAAAATAATTTTTTTTTGCAGTGTGAAATGCCAAAAGAAACCAATAAATTTGATATACTTTCAAATAAAATGTATTAAAAGTAATAAATCTAAACATACAAAAATTTTGTTTGCGAAATTGAATACATGATATTTTTAACAATACATGCATATGATTTCTGCAGAAGATAAACTACGCCTGCAACTGGACCGGCAGTTAACCTTCATCTTTGCCTACAAGGATGAATTTTTAAATTAAATTGTTAATTGTTTATAAAGCTAAAAAAGAATAAGAAATAAATTTGTCAAAATAAATCAACTTTTATCGGTACCAAAAAATTCTAAAAATCAATCTAGTTAATTTAAAAGAATATAATCATATTTCAAAGAAATTATTTTTGAAAAGCTTTTTCTGCCAGCATTTTGGTTTTTACAACTTTGCCCAAAACAAATAAAAGACCAACTTTGAACAACTTTAAAAATTAGCTAAATAAGTTGGCATTGATATAAATAATCTAAACACAGGGAAAACATTATACTCTATCTTAATTGCTGCAACCATGAAATGGAATTAATTTATTGCGCATTAAATTAAATTAAACATAGTATAAATTTACAGTCTCTTTACATAAAATAAAAACTTCTAAACAAAAATTAAATTTTTTTTAAACTGAAAAAGATCAGTACAATGGTGTTATTATGCGACGATAGAATAACTTTAGACATTTCTTCATCAAAAAATATGGATAAGCAGACATGAGTCAACGGTACAAATTTTAAATTCAAAAAACTAAACAATATTAATTTTACGATAATAAGACAGTTTATTTAAAGTTTTTCATTTAAATCGGAAAGCTAGACATAACTACATGCACAAAACTTTAAAATAAATATGAATTCATACAGGCAATAAACAAATATATTAATTAAACAAGATTATACGAATTTTACTTAAACTTTTTTTTTACCAAATTCTTCTGCCTATTATTGTTAAATTAAATTGCTTATGATCATTTTCTGTAGGTAAGCAACAGAAGAAAAAAAACACAAATCATGTTTTCTTGCATTGTAAATCATATATTAAAAGGCATACGGGTTGCCTGCTGGCTTAGAAGAATTTTTGATGAAAATAACAATTTTCCAAAGCAGCTCACAAAATTCCCAACAAAACCCAAACGACGGCTTCGCTCTGCGACCAATCTTGTAGTTGCATTCCTATTGTAGTAAAATAGGCTATTTTCAACAGTAAACCTTAAGTTTTGTGGCATTAAAAAAATGTTTAGTCCACTTCATCGTCTCATAGAAAGAACGCATAGCCTAGCGCTCTTTTGATTTTGTAGGAAATTTGTGGGTTTTCTTTTTAAATGTTAACAATTTCAGCCTGTCATTTTTAACAGTTTTATTATTTGATAATTCATTGATGAATATTTATTAAACGTTTTAAAGTATTTATTCAACAATTTTTTCTACCAGAAATATCAACTATTTATTGAGTGTCAAATTTGATACGTTGATGTCAAATTTTATATTTTAAAGAACTAATTGTGGAAATAGTCCTCTATCGATTTTGCTTTAATTACCAAAACTTTAATTAAATAAAAATTTCTATACATGATGTAAAATTTTGGTTTATTGCTGATTTCGTTAAAAAACAGTAAATACTTCATAATCTCCGTATCTTCGGAGAGTTCGCTTTTCGATTATTGCCCATCATCCTTTAAATAAAATTTTATTTAAAATCTGAAAAACACATAACATAACAAAATAAAATAAACTAAATTAATCATTAAAAAAGCTTAAAGCCAAATAATAAATAACTAAAGCCTTTATCTTGAAATTATATTATTATTTGCATTCGGGTGTTGCGGATTCTACATATAACTATGAGAAGCAATTTTAATAAAGTTTGCCTGTTTGTTAACTAATAAACCCTAGAAAGTAATTTAAAATATCTACAGGGGAAAAAAAGATAATAAAATGAGGACGTCAAAAAATTAATGAAACAAAATTATAAATAGACGGAAAATGATTCATGTTACTCAGATAAAATGGTAATAAAATAAAAGTTTTAAAAGGTTGACAAACAATTTTACCTACATCTATAAAATAACTTTTTGTGAAAAATCAAAAAATAGCCATTGATTTCCCTCGTCACTTTGATTAAAAGGCGCACTTTGTATATATGCCAATCGGTTGTCATATATGTCGCGAGTCGCGAAGATAGCCTGACAACATCAGTCTACAAATTCAAAAAAAGCAAAAGTTCTTTTAAATAATTATAATAATGAATTTAAATAAATGAGATTTTGTTGTATAAAATACTTAATTTAAATTATTTATAAAAAATATAGATCTAATTCTTTAAATGATTAAACATTAAAGTGCAACATTTTAGCGGATTAATGGACGCCTAATTCGATACGGGAGCGCTTGATCAAGCATTCTGGAAGTTTAAAATGTAGGTTCATAACTATGTAAACGTAAATATAAAAGGAAAATTACACAAAAGATTAAATATTTTGATTGAAAATTATAAAAAATAATTGAAAGTTGAGGTTAAAAAGCAAACAGTTGTGAATGCAAAAAAATAGTATTGATGCATCTGGCATTGTCGTCTTCGCCTATAAAATTAAATATGTAAAAAAATTGAAATTTTATATCTTTGTAATATCCATAAAACATTGGGCAAAATAATTAGATGAAACTAAAACGGTACAACTTCAAGTAAAAACGTAAATAATAAAAAAATTAATTTCTAAACCAAAATTTAACTAAATTAAAATGCAAATAATTTATGTTCATTAACTTTTAATAATTGTAAATTTAAATCTAAAAGAATCCATTGAAATTTGTACACCATTATAAAATAAATTATTATGTAAATATTAATTCAAAAATATTTACTTAATTTTGATTGAAATGGGTAGAGCGTAAAAACTAATCTAAGAAAATAAGACGAAAGCACTATAAAACAAAAAGATCCCATTTTACAACTACATTTATACAAATAAAAAGGAAAATAAAATAATCAAAAATAAATTTACAATTGAGTTAAGTTTTGTTATAATTTGCAAAGCAGCAAATTCAACTTGTAACAATTTAAAACGAAACAATTTCAAATACTTAAATACAATGATGCCACAAATCGAAAGCGTATTAAAATGTTTATTTAATATTCTGATTCGTTAAATTCCATAATCTATCTCCTCGTCAATAAACATTTGCTGAGTTTTCATTCAAAATATGAATAGTAAATATGATCCTAATTTTATACAAATAAAAAAATATAAATTAATATACTAAAATTAACTGTGTCGATTTACAAAAATTTATAAAAAAAAGTTGAAAAAGCCAAGAAATTAATTTATGAAAAAAAACAAAGCAAAAGGTGACCCTTTAAGCTCAGAAAAGCTGGTTATACAATAACTGATGTATGGATTGCAGCCCACGAGGCTGGGCATACTATCACTCTGAATACCCATCGGGACGCATTCATTTTAATTCAAATAACAATTATCAATTAATACTGATTATAAATGCCAAAAAAATAAAAATAATAAATTTTTCAATTATTGGGTAAATAAATACTCAAAATATATTAATTCCTAATGAATAAAAATTAAATATAATTATTTTTTCCCGAATATCAAAGGCATATTTTAAGACAATTAGCAATGTTAATTTAAAAATTTTTAAATAATATTGCCTTGGAATTTTCAGTTTAAAAAAAGAAACAAATAAATACGCAAATAATCAATACTCAGCAGACTGCTATAAAAAAATATGTTACGAAAATAAACAAAGTTTCCTCAGAATCCATTTTTATGAAAAAAATTAAGTTATATTATAAGATGTTAACATTTAAATATTAAAAACCAATAAGTAATAATTTCTTAGATAAAAAATAAAAACTTCCTAAAGTTTTGATAATGAAGTTTGATTTCCATAATATTTTAAGTTAATATTTTATCAAAATATTCAATCCCCTCAATTTTATATAATTATGGTATGTTGCCAATTATGCCAAAACGGGTTCAACCAATATTTTAAAAGTGAAATTATTAAAAAAAAAAAGAATATTAACGATCTCAATTTCAAATTATTTTTTTATATCCATAAACATTTAAATTCTAATTTTGAAGCTTTTTCATGTTGGATTACCTTCAACGGGCTTAATGTCCCCATTAATAACATGTACAAATCCTCTTTCGTCTACATCCCATGCGGCATTGTGTCGTTACACCTTTACGATAAATAATAAGTTTTCATAAAAAAGATGAAATATAAATTTTAATCTAACTATTTTATATAATTATGGTCATGTTGCCAATTATGCCCAGACGGATTCAACCAATATTTTGGAAATTATTTAAAAAAATAAGAATAATAAAGAACTCAATTAAAAAAAAAAAAATTTTATAGCCAATAAACATTTAAATTCTAATTTTGAAGATAAATCGAAATATTTAAAAAAATAACTAACTCAATTTCAGGCAATTGGGCTATTCGCAATGCAAAATTAATTTACGGGTGATCCGAAGTGATCTCCTCAGGCGCAAAAAAAAATAGTGGGATCGAAATCCACACTTAATCTTTAATAAATAAAAATATTATGAGTTTAATTTACCGGATACTTTGATCATCGTTCTATTTAATAAATATGCCCAGACGGATGGATGCAATATTTAAAAGTGAATTTATATAAATTGAAGAATATATTCAACAAAATCAACCCCAAAAATTATGAGAATAAAAAATAAATGTCTAATTTTCAATTTGAAAAAAATTCAGTTCAAATGAATAAAAATACTCATTTTACAAAAACAAAAGGTCGCGTATATAAATTTTAATCTTAACTATTTTATATAATTATGGTCTTGTTGCCAATTATGCCTAGACGGATTCAACAACAAATTTTGGTGAGCGCTCATCCGTTCATTTTTCCTTTATAAAAGAAAATAAACGAAAAAAGAGCCAAATTAGATTTACATTTTTCTTAAGACATTTTTGTTATACAAATAAATTTTTTAGAAAACAAAAACTCTAGTTGAACCTTAAAATATACAATTCAATTTTTCACAAAAATATTTAACTAAATAATAGGTAGGTTACGGTCCGTTTGGGTGAATCAATAAACAAATTAAGTCAATTTCAAAATTTTCTCGGCGACGCCTGGCCGTCTAATTGACCTGCTGAAAAAAGCTGGACCCCCAACATGTAATATAAAAAGTTTCGCCAAGAATGTGGTGGGTTCTATGCCTTAATTGTTGTCTCGTTACAATTATAAATCAATTTTAACTGTTGAAATCAAAAATTAAAAAAGGGCAAAACAAATTTATCAAAATGCAGCAACAAAAGTGTGACAATCTGAGAAAAGAGGCGTATAAAAAAACCCACTCAAACCAACTTGAGAAGCTATGTTTAGTTTTTAGAATTATACATTCACGTTAAGGCAAAATGTTAAATAATCAAAATTATTACTTTGAAAATATGCTATAAAATATTTAAAAAACAACCTTTAATACCAACACCAAAAATACCCATTACAATAAATTTATTTATATTAGAAAAAAGTAAAACTCACGATCACATAATAATGGCGCCTTTTTTAATACCAGAAAATATGAATAATTCATATAGGTTAAAGCCAAATAAAACTTCGGCTTAAAATATTCAAGTTTCTTAATTTAGTTCTTGCTAATAATTATAGAAAAGTTATTCAACATATACTATTAGATATCACCGTTAACCATAATAAGTAAATTTACAATTTTAAAAAAGAGTTGGAATATATCCAAAAATTTACTAAATTTTAATTTATTACAAACTAAAATATACCCGAAACAATTAATTTAAAAAAGCAACTAAACAAGTAAAAAAAGGTCTTAAAGTATTCGCTTCGTTTAACACAAAAATGAATAAATATTAAATATTATTAAACCGTTTGAAATAAACTATATACATTTTTTATGCTTGCCGTAGCAACAGCGATGTGGATGCTGTTCGTGCTCGAATCGTCATTTAAAATAAAATATCAATGAACTTAAAAAGCCATCAATTGGCTGGGAGGAAAATTTAAAAAATTTATAATAGTGATAATTAATTTTTAAAAACTTGTTAACAATATTAAATGTTCAAACAAATGTAAACAAAGATATCAAGAATATTATTTTTTTAAATTAAAAAAGGCTATCCAAACATGCGTTGTTATATAGTCTCGGAACAGCTGTGATGTCCGCCGATGGAAACTCAGAAGATAAGATGCTAATCAAAAAAAAAAATTTTCAATTCAGTAATTAATTATAATTGCAACGGACGCCAACAATTTTTTAGTTAAAGAAATGAGTAATAAATGAATGGTTCAAATAAATTTACTAAATTAAATAAAAGGCAATATTAAACGACAGTGCAAGCACACCATGACATACGAGTTAAGCAGGTATTAACTAAAGAATAACGTGTCATTAAAACCTAATAAATATAAAAGTAAGAATATTTGTATAAAGCTATAAATATGAAAGTAGATATAAACATACTAATTACTTCGCTAAGAAGAAGTAATAAAGAAATTAACAAATTTTATAATATTTTTTATCGATTCTACGATTATTTATACTCAGCATGAATTAAATGGGACTACATATAGCCCATTGGATTTTTGGAAAACGTTTAATGTAAAACATTTTTTTAAAATTAATTTCTATCTTTTTAAATCAACAATTAAAAACGACAAATGTTTATTAACTTTAAAAAAAAAGTCTCAAAGAACCCAGATTAAACCAATTATTTATGAATAAAATGAGATTTAAATAATAATATAATTTATCCTTTAAATAGTTCTGCGCGAGGTAAGAGCAAGGCAGTTAATTAAAAAAGCAAGTAAACATAACAGCTAGTAGTACGGGCCGGAAATTTATCAACAATAAACTATCGTAATTATAATTCATTTATTTAGCATAAATAAAAGTTGTGAAATAACCTTAAAATAAAATATAGTAAACAATGAAAAATATTAAGCAAGCAAATTATTTTACAATCAAAAACAGAAATAATACAAGTTAAAAATAAGAAAGAAGTATTTAAGTTAATTATTTTTAAATACCAAACAACCATTCAAGTTTAAGAAAAATAATTAACTATAACTATATTTCGAACTTCACAAAACAACAAAGGAATTATAGACAACTTTGCAAGGCTGGCGTAAATCAATTGGGCGATTGGGCTATTCGCATGCAAAAATTTACTTTTCATAAATAATTTTAATTTAAGGTATACTTTGATTGTCGTTTTAATTAATAAATATGCCCAGACGGCTTAAGCATTTAAAATTGAATTTATTAAAATAAATTGCAGAAGAATATTTAACAAAATTAAATACAAAAATTATGTAATAAAAACTATATAAAACAATTGCCAATTGTCTAAAATCTTGAAATAATCGTTATACTTATCGCATATCTGAAATCTTTATTTAGAATGCTATTTAAATGAAATTTGACAATACCATATCAAAAGCGACAAACCTAAACCTGTCGGGTACAAGTATGTTCATGCTCTTATTTGTTTTACATCGATGGGATGACGGAGTGGTAGGTCAATTTAAAAAAGCTCCAACATAATGTTTCCTAAAGTTTAATTTGCCTCAAGAAATAGAAAATACAAAAACAAATTTGCAATATTATTTTATACGTTAAACGGAATGGATTGGAAAAAATATAAAATACATAAAAACATCAAGTTGATAGGCAAATCAGCCTTAATATTCGTTCTGTCTTTTAACCATCGCTCTCGGGAGAAAAATAGGGAATTGACGCTTCTTTTTTGGCTAATTAAAATTTATTAAAAATGACAAAGAAAACATTAAACTTATATCAAAAAATGCACAAAAAAACATTTTTAGGAATTTTGCCAAAATATGCAAATGTAAATCCTCAAATTATGCAAAAAAATTTAAGTTAGAGCAAACATATGCATTTTATAAATGTTCAAAAAAAGGTGTCAACTAGCAACATTTTTTAAAATCATACTAACACTAATTTCTGAATTAACACTGATATGTGCAATGTTCTAAATCTATGCTTAATCTGTTGAAAGTTTGGCCCAAAATCGTTAAAAACTTATTAAATAAATAAGACGAAAAACAATATTTTGCCTGTAAATATCATTAAAAAGTTATTCACTATGTTAAATATGAATGCAATGAATGATACAGATGTGTTTGGACCTGATAACGTGATAGCCTAAAATTATTTTCGGTCATTGGAGGACGGGGCCTGTTTGGAATTGAAGAAATTTTGCCTTTTTTACACTAATTCTAGAAGCCAGGCCACTAAAGATATTAAAATTTAAACGGTCACATCACCAACAGGAATATAATTCGTATGGTTTTTCAATTGAAGCGAGTTAGCGCAATCACCTCTGTGTAAAACAACGTATTCAAAAAATTCAGCAAGTTAATTAAATTACTTTAAATAATCAACCAATTTATTGCAAACGATTAAAATTATTAATAATTAATATTTTACTTTCAACATAGTCAAAATGGAAATCTTTTAAAAGTATTTAATAAAAAAACAATAATTATTATAAAAAATAGTAAAGGAACATTTTATACTGCCTGGTCGTCATCGAGGTTTCCCCTTGGACAACTTCTGTGTGAGCTTACTATTTGTTTTAAAATAATAACATAAATAAATTATTTAATCAAAAAATATTAAAAAGCTTAAACAAAACCGACCGACATAGTTGAATATAAAATTAGTAAAAGCTGAAGGGAATTCTTTAGTTATTAACTTTTTCCGCTCGAAAGCACAGAGGCACGTTCAATTATGAGAACTAATATCTAACAAAAAAAATACTGCACGGTGATATAAAAATTAAAAACATAACAATTCAACGGCGACAAGAAATACCATATATTAGGTATGTATATAAAAAAAAATTCAAACAAAAATTAAAGTATTAACATATGACAAAAGTTAAATAGTTTGTATAAAGAGTAACGCGGCATCCCGTACTACCTGGTTCAGTGGCGAGGATACCTTGACAGCGACAACGAGTGGTTAGGCCAATAAATAATGTAAAAGTAAAAAAGATGGTAATATTTTATGTATTTAGAGACTAATATATGAACCAAGATAAAAATTTAATAAATTTAAATTTCATAGTCCATTTTACCAAATAATAAAAACTAAAACAGGGGCAAAGAGGCGACCACCCAAAAAGTGACGCGGAGATCAAAGCTTGGTTTTCAAAGCTCCCAAAACCTCTCTCTGCCGGCCGGAACACCGATCAGGAATAACTTGATCCAATTACTTTTCTTTAAATGGATTGGAATTAGCATTGGGAAAAAATGATCAAGTTTAACTCCAAAACTATCTTATTAAATAATTTATAAATTTCAGATGAGTTGAGATGCATAAACTCTCCCCGTTTGCTATTAATCTTTCAAATTAAGAAAGAATGAGTATGAAGGTATTCAGTCAATTAAAGCCGGATTCCACAAGACTCATTTCACACTTATAAAACATGGTTAGCGAACATCAATTCAAAAATTCAGCCAAAATAATGCTTACATTCTAGAAAAGATCAGATCAGATAAAATTTAAAATTTCCAACCCCGTGTTATGCATCAATGATTTTGTGGGTTCCGTTCTCCGTGTTTGAAATAGGATTGGAACATCCCCGATTTATAGGCACAAAAAATCGCTCTAACTAAAAGTTCTTTGGGAAAATGCTATTTTTGACTCTCTTATAGTCTATGCACAAAAAATCCGCTCCTAATTTTTGTTGTAATTGTAGTTTTACCGTATTTCCTAAAATACAACCCCCCCC
>MEIZ01000104.1:247821-273098 GCA_001723225.1 Globodera ellingtonae | reverse complement strand
AACCCCCCCCCCAATTTTTGAATATTTTTTTTTGCAAATTGGCTATAACTTTTTGGATTTTTCAAATTTGTAAAATAACTCTCTAGCGTAAAATTCTCTTTAGTTTTCTCCATTTTTATCTCCAAGTTTATAAGCATTGGCCAACTTTAAACAAAGATATGAATTTTAAAAATTCAGTAAATTCCTATAAAGAAAAAATAAAAATTTGAAAAAGCTATAAATTCTCATTCCCGCTCTAATAAGAGTTTTTATGAGCCTCGCTCCACATTGGCCTTATTGAAAAAGTATGAATTCAGCATTAATTGTTTTTCATTGTAATTTTGTTAAATGATTTTGAGGCCCCCCCCATCTCATCACTTCCCAACTCATCACGACCCAGCATCACCAATCAAGATCGGAGCAATAACTTTCTTGATTGGTGATGAGTTGGGAAGTGATGAGATGGGTTGTCCCCAATTTTGAGGCCAAAATAGATTTTCGAAAAAATATTTGTGTTCCGGTCCGGGGTTCGGAATCGGCAGATTCAAATTTTTTTTGAAATCAAAATAAATTTCTCTAATAATAAAAAGCGCCATAACTTTTAAACTTTTTGAAAATGTTCAATTTAAAAATAGAAATCAATTGTTTTATGGAAATTAATTTGTCAAATTATATTACCTAATTTTTGGAGAAACCATCTCAATAAGTAAAAAATGTCCTAATTTCTGCATTTTTTTTAAACTTTTTGAAAATGTTCAATTTAAAAATAGAAATCAATTGTTTTATGGAAATTAATTTGACAAAAAATATATTACCTAACTTTTTTTAAATGGAGAAACCATCTCAATAAGTAAAAAATGTCCTAATTTCTGCATTTTTTAAACTTTACTTCTAGGGCTAATACTTCTAGGCTCGAAGAATCCCCAAAATAGATGCCTAAAATAGGCTCCAAAACCCGGGTTCATAAGAATAGGTAGTGTAAAAATATAAAAATAGTAGCTTTATTTATTTCATTAACTTTAAGCTGAGTTATGCTTTTTTTAAACTCGAAGAAATTAACTTTTTTCTGAATTTTTCTTTTCGATTTTGCTGAGCAAAAAAAAGGATTTTCAAAAAATTGTTGAAGACTTCTATAAATTTCTATTTTTTACCAGGGGTTTACCATTTACCAGAAAAATTGATGAATACCTAACTCATAGATATCGAATAATTTTGTTCTTCAATAATAAAATTCTATTCTGTCATTGATTTTGCCAGAAAAAAATGTCAAAATTATCCAAATTTTGCCAAAAATTTGTGCAAAAAGTGCAAATTTTGTTAACATTCTGAAAAAAAGAGGTTGAAAAATAGAGCCCCCCCCTAAAATAGAACCCCCCTTTTTGGAGGGGTTGAAAAATAGAACCCCCGGGGGTTCTATTTTAGGAAATACGGTAATTAGATTTATGTTTATTTTTGATTAAGGCAATAATTTTTTTTAAATTTTAATTTGAATATTTATATTACCTATGTTTTTTTATTTTATTATTTTACAGCTGTGATGAATGACTGTGCTAACCTGGCAACCATTGACTGCATACTTCCCTAAAAAAGCAATTCCAATCAATAAGTATATTTTTATTTGTTTTTAAATCAATGCTGGCAGTGCCCATGGATATTTTTTTAAATTTAATGTATCAAATTGTCCGCAAAACTTGATGGTGTGATGTATAGGTGGTATATCTTCTTCGGTATATCTTTTCTATAGGATTTTCAAGTTTTTATAACATATTTAAAGAATTTCAAGATTTTTATTATAAGTTTATATTTCACCCTTTATTTATTTGCTAAATGTAAAATTCTATTTCTATCACATTTTTTAATTATCAACTTTTAAGATTAATTCATGAGCTTACCAGCCGCTTCCAAACCGCATCGGCTTGGTTGCTAATTGGGCTGTGATTTATTTATGTTTCATTTATTTATATTAATTTTAATTCGCACTTATCAAGAGTTATCACTCACTATTCGTATCTATAATTTATGCTATAAAAGTTAAGCAAATGATGTTTTTTGTATGTTTATTAATAAATCGGCCATCTTAAGTTTTAAATATCGATTCGAATAAACTCCGACTTTTATGATATCTTTTTATTTTACATTGGTGTTTATGATACCCGAGTTCTGGTTAGTTTTGTGTAAATTTCTATATTTTAAAATTATTTCTTTTTTAATTCATGTCATAATCCGCGCTAATTATTAATGTTGCTGGACATTGATGCAGTGGGGAATATCTAAAGCAGATGTTTTAAATATTATACAATAATTAATCTAAAAATTACTGTTGGATCAATTTTTAGTTTTAGGAAATGTGATCATTGAATTATATACTTTAAAAAACAACTTTGTATAACGACTTAAGGTCAAAAAAAAATATTATAATTTTGTTAAATTAAATTCTTGAAAAGTTTGGTATGTACATATTTGCTCAAAGCGTACTATAATAACGAACTTTTAAGATCTTTATGCCAAAATTCTGCTGTTACTGCCTTCTCTATTTTTAACACCAAATTATGAAATTTTACAAGTTGACTGATAACTTGGTTTTCTTCTGTTGTTTAATATTAAAAATGCTCTACAGTTTAAATATAGATAGTTTTCTGGTAATAATATAGGTCCAAAATTCTAGCAAAAAACGTTTGATTTTGTTCAATTTACAAAATATAGTTTTCCCTTATATTATTATTGTCTATTTATTTTAAAGGGTTTTTGTTTTTAATTTATTTTAATTTATTTTAAATAAAAAGTTTTTGTTTTTAATTTATTTTTATTTTATTTCTAAGGCTATTAATAGTTTGAAAAGTCTTTTAATAATTTCCAATATACTTATTTTATCAATTTAAATTGTAGTTACTTGACTGCTGTCTTCAATAGTGTGCACAGGTTTTTGAAATTAAGTCGCAACTCAATCATTTTTAAATTTATTTTAATACTTTTGCGCCGCTGTGGTACCACAAGTGGCAACACTTGCACTCCACCGATGGCTCCCAAAACTAAAAATATTAAGTAATTGGGTATGTATTTAAATAAAATTAAAATTTATTTTGTGTTCATATATACTCAGGGCAGCCCAAATACACTATTTATCAATTAATAATTAGTAAAAGTAAATTTTTGAGATTATAGCGTATTTTTTTCTTTATTTTTTTGCATTCATTTGTTATTATTTTGAAATATTTATTCTTTTAGCAATTTTTAATATAGCTACATAAAAATAGAAAAATAATATCTTTTTTAGCGAATTTATTTTTTTTTGCAATTATTTTTTTTAATATTGTCAAAATAATTATGTAGCAAATATCTTTCAAATCAAGTTTACAATCAGTGCATTTTTTGAGTAACTTTCATTGATTCAAATAATCAGTAAGTGATTTTTCAGTTTCTTCATTTGTAACGGCTCGCAACAGTGCATTCATTTTCGCTCTATCGTCTTCTTGAAATTTCAAAGGCCTGCAATTTACGCATCAATATGAACGACAAGAGCAGCCTTTCGCCCGTTGGCGTTGGAAACGGATGTTTCTTATGACAACGGAAACCGGCGATTTGATAGTTAATTTATTATTAGTTATTGACTTTCATTTATATTTTATAATGAGGTAGTTGACGATTTTTTGTTATTTGCAATAACTAAGTTAAATATTATCTTTGGTTATGCGTTTTATATTTTAAATTTATTAACTAAGGCTATTATAAATAATAGTTTAAAAGTCTTTTAAATAAAGATTTGCTTTTTCCAATAGACTTATTTTATCAATTTAAATTGTAGTTTGACTGCTGTCCTCAATAGTGTGCACAGGTTTTTGAAATAAAATGTGAATTTTCCATTTGTTACATAATTTGTAAAAAATTAAATTAAGTAATAAAAAAAATGTAGACTTTTAATAATGTGTTAAACGGTAAAATAAAAAATAAATCGTTGGCTGTTTTATGCCTATTATATTAAATAGAAAAGATTAGCAAAATCCAAATAAAGAGCATTGTTTAATATTTTAATTATATTATTTTATTTAACCGAACAAAAATCACGCTAAAATAAATTAAATTAAAATGTTTAAAGTACTTATTAAATTAAAAATAACAAATTAACCCAAGTATTTATTATGGAGCTATTCAAAAAAGTAATAAATTTAAAAAACATTCAGTAGCAAAAATAAATGCTGAAAGCACGGAAACAAAGTCTCTATTATTTAAAAAAACGCAAAATCGTCACTTCTCCTCAGCAGTTAGGAATAAAAAATTACATTAGCGCAAGCGAAATAGAAACCGAATGAAGTCATATAAACTTTTCTAATACGACGATTCGCTATTAATAAGGGTTGGAAAATGATTAACATCGTTTTTGAATGATTAGAATGATTAATAAAAACTATCGGCAACTTGAATGTTTTTACGACTTGAGATGCCATTGGCGTCAAATAGATAAAGCAGAAATTCAACAAGTATTAAAGAAATAAAAATCTAAAAAACAATTAGCTTGTTCATAAGAAGGCAGCGAAGCAGATAAAGCCGTAAAGTATTTGTCAAAAACAAAAAAAAATTAATAAACTAAAACAACAATAAAAAATGAATAACTAATACTATGTAAATCGTAAAATAAGTAACTTGTTCTTCGTCATATGCATTGAGGAACGACGGTTGAAGAAGCAGCTCTCAAGGTAGAACACCGAATAGAAAATTACCTATAAGTTCAACAAGATATTTAATATTAATTTTAAACCAATAAACACCCACGCGGAGATTAACTCAATATGCTGCCTAATTTGTAAGTACGAAGGTGAATAATACATTACTAAAAATTCAAAAAATTAAATAAATAATACTTTCAATTGATACTGAATATCTGAAAAACAAAATTGATACAATATATTTAAAATGAAAATATTTCCAAACCGGGAATATTATAAAATAGTTTAAATTAATCCACAGAGCAGCGGTTAATATGAAGAGCTGCTCAGCATTCTTTCCGAAGCAGCGAAAAACGACAAAACAGTCGATTTTCCTCAATGTAATTAAAGTGAATTTGAGAATCTTAACTATTATTAAATATTTTATTAATTAGTAATAACAAAAAGCATGTTGCAATGTTAACATTTCAATATCAAAATACGAAAAAAAACAAAATAGGTTGAACTAGATATTTCGAGACATTTATGTTATTTAATAAATATTTTAAAACCAATTCTCTATTTAAACTTGTTAAAATTATTTCAATGTGAAAGCTTAATATTTTTTCACGGTTTAAAATCATTTTGTGAATTTTGGACAAATTTTTTTAAACAAAATTAAAGGAATTAAAATAACCGCATGTTTTGAAATTCTGGTTGCAAATCTCCTACCAAACGGAGAAGTTAGGTAGTCTGATGTGGCGTGTTGGGTTCAAACCCGCTTGAGTGCAAGCACTTATTTACCGTTTTGCCTCGAGTCAGCATTAAGGAAATGTTTAATTCAGTTTTTATCTGTGGCATTATGCTTTGTGGCCCTTAGTTCTTAGCCTTTTCCCATTTTGCAAGCAAAATATATAATTATTTAGAAAACTAAAAAAGGCCTTAAATTAGTAATTTAAATACTTTTAATTGATAAATTAGCATTACTATTATAATGTTTATTGTATGTATCAAAATCAACATTTAATTTATATGCGGTGACGACTCGTTCAAAAAAACTAGTTTAATATTATGCCAAAAACTTATTATATCCAAAAACCCCAATAATAAAAAATAAATTACCCAATAAAGAAAGATAAATATGTAAGTATAATAATGAAAAAAACAAGAAATTATGTGTAAAAACAATTATGAAGACAAGTTTAATAAATATGCATTGGTCAAAAATTATTTAAAAAAATATAGAAAGTGATATTTCCTTATGTTTATTGTTTACCAAAGTCGAAACAAATGCTTGGCTAACGTTTCCGGAAGCGGCGCTTCCGAACCCTCCTCCACTCGAAAAGTCGTTGCTCGGTAAAATATATGATTAACTTTATTGTTATAATAAAATTTTACACCCAAATTAATGTAAAATTTAAAAAAAGAAATAGCGCAGAAATTTCTTGTATGATGAAAGATTAGAATTAATAGAGGACGAATAAGAACAAATAGATTCTCATTTCACTAAAATAATTAGTGGAATCTACAACATCTCTGTCTTTATTGATATAAAGCAATTTTATATATAACTAGCGGTTTAGGTGCGCCTAACGGCGCACCAACCGCTAGAAGTACTTCCTGTTATAAACAGATTTGTCCCTTTGAATTGAAATTTTTTGGGTTTGTTTCGTTTTAATTGGGACTCTTTTTCCCTTTTGCATTTTTCTCAATCCACTCTTTCCCTTTCCGCATTTTTCACTGTTCTTTAAAAAAACAAAATAATTGCATTTCGCAAGAGACAAAATCCTCAAAGTTATTTTTTTCTAAAATTGGCGTTTTCTGTACTGAATTTTCAAACATTACGCAAAAACTTTACTCCGCTAATTCAAAGCCCTACCCTGCGTCAGGACAAAAAAGATTCACAAAGTTTATGCATATGTAGATATGGTCAAAAGGTGGCGAATAGTTCACACAACAAAGCATCCCAACTGACAAACTTCCCTAAAAGCATTAAAAGTAAATTTCTCTATCCATCTCAACAAACCAACCGGTGCAGCGCCTCCACGTACATAAATGTCAGCAACTTCTACTTGTCTGTTCAATTGCGGCAGTTTCCTGATGAGCCGAGTCCCTCCCGTAAAGACTTTGACCCGTTCTAAGCCATGGCAATGCTAGATTTATTTAATTACGCGTCAGAATCACCACCATAGAATGGGCTTGGCAATCTCCGCTCGATTCCCCCCCCCCTCCCACCTGTTGTGCCTCTCTCCGCCCAACTGCTTGTTCCTGCTTTGTAGTTCGTCTTGTTGGCTTTTGCAATTCCTTTCCAAAGTCGAAAGTCAACTGTCCGCGGTCATTGCGAGCATCTAAAGGGGGAGTAAACCAAACCTGATTCGGTCTTAAATAAAAAGCAATTTACCGTTTGTTCAAGCAGTTCACAGGGAGGCCAATGTCTACAGTTCTTTTTCCATTTTACTAATAACTAATCAATCATCTTCGTCTAAAAGTTCTTTATAGACTACATTCTTCACCTTTCTATCTAAATTACTATTATCTAATCTAATTCTCAACATATTCCAAGCCCTAGCTCTCGAAAGAGCCACATACAATTGCCCATGGCTAAAAACTTCTTTTCTTAAATCAATTCCCACTCGCTCAAGGGTTTGGCCTTGAGCCTTATCAATGGTCATTGCAAATGCTAACACCAATGGGAATTGGTGCCTATGCAGGTCAAATGGGTACTCCTCGGCACAGCAAAGTGTAATCCGAGGAATGTACACCGTCTGCCCTGCCTTATCTCCGGTCAAAATCTTACACACTATCAAATTCTTGCGCATTTCTTCAACTTTCATTCTAGCTCCATTACAGAGACCTAATTCAATGTTCATATTTCTAATTAGCATAACAATAGCATTTTTCTTTAATCTCAACTTATGCGGAGAAAACCCGGAGGGGTTTAACGCATTCAAATACTCGTCTAAATATTCATCTGCTCTTTGTCTATTCTCATCTTCAGCACGATCAATGCTCGTGTACTCAACTTCGTCTCCTGGCATCATATCTAACACTTTTTTGTTCAATTCACTAACATCCAAATTCTTTGGTGCTAAAATGGCACTTTTTGCCATCTCATTCCAATTCTCTGAAACAATAAAGTTTCCAAATATTTCTTCGGCTAAATCACCATTGCTTATGCAACCCTCAGGCAATATAATCTCGTCATTCTCATTGTTCCATTATCCAGTGTCTATTTCTAAAAGGTCTTTGGCAAATTTCTGCTCTGTTTCCAGAGCTCTCATATTCTTTGTCAATTTGTACTTTTTTGCTGTTCTCCAATATTCACTTCTTTTTATGGTCGAATTGACCAACTCTGATCTAGTGGCATGCTTCTGAATTGGAAGCGTTTGACGAAAGTCGCCCGTCCAAAGCATAACTTTACCACCAAAAGCTATATCATTGTTCATGATCTCTTTCAATTTCTCGTCTAATGTTCTCATTGCGCGCTTATTAATCATAGGCGCTTCATCACAAATAAACAAATCTGTTTCCTTTAGCTCTTGCCAAGCCTTTGACCTTGGGCTAATGTTCGAATTGCTCATGTCTAAAGACAGTCCAAATCTATTATGCAATGTTCTGCCCGCAGGCAACAAAGTTGCTGCCATGCCGGTGAAAGCCATTGTACTCACTTTCTTTTTCTCACCTCTAAGCAAATGCACAATTGTCTTATTCACATGCGTTTTTCCTGTTCCACCCGGTCCACTTAGAAAGAAGAACGCGGGCTCATTTACCGGATTCATAATTCTAGTCATTATCAAATCAGTTACTGTTTTCTGTTCATCATACATCAAATCATAAGCTTGTTTACCCAAATCAAGTTCTTCTGCTGCATTAAATGCCTGTTCTCTATCTTCATCCACATTTATCTGTTGCATGGATGGAAAATCAGCAAGTGTTTTTCCAGCCTTCTTAATGCTAAGCGCAATTTCTCTGTAAGCTTTAGCATATGCAATTTCTTGCCTAAAACTCCTGCTAAAATCCTCGGACAAGGATTCCTTAAACATTTCCCAAAGCTCCTCTGGTTTGGCCGGATTGCAATGGACCAATATCAATGCAAAGAAATCTCTCAATTTCCACGGCATTTCAAAACTTTCACCGTTGTCGTTCAATCAGAGTACGTGGGCAAATGGCCGGCTTTTAATTTGGAGTTCAGTACCCATCACAACTATTATTATTCCTTTTTCCATTAAATAGTATTCCTTCTACAACTTTATTTGTCAACTATTCAAATTCTTTTTTGCATTACTTTTATTTACATATTCAGTTTCAGATTAATAATTATTTCTATATTTTGCATTATTATATGTGTTATTCCGCTCATCTTTTTTGTTCGGAAATATTAGTTTTACGCGAAGGTTTTTGTCACATTTCTTGAATTTTTATTGTAGCTTTCTTTAATTTTTAATTCAATTACTTTGAATAGCAACTAAATACTTAATTATTCAACGACAACAGCTTTCGGCCGCATAATTAAGAATTCTTATTGCAGATGCTTCTTCCACGTGAGTTTTATATTTATAAATAAAATTATTGACATTGAAAAATTTCTTATGTCAACTGTTGATTTTTGCAATCAGCCTGGCAATTACAATCCTGGTAAAATGCGAAGTCATTACATTTTCTGTTGTGTAGCAGATGTCCATATTTTTGCCTTCCCCTCCCCCCCCCCGATTTATTCTCCAGTTGCTCTGAACTTGAATGTTGAAATCGAAGAGTCCATAGCTAATTGTCGGGATTGTATCAACAGAGTTGGCTTTGCATATGTTTAGTTTTCGATTCTTTCTTATAATGTCTCACGAGGGGAACATCCCTTACTGTGAGTACTCAGATCACTTTTAAACCATGTCTATCGTGTAGCACCCTCGATTTACTCTTTAAAATTTTTGGCTTTTTTGGCCTGACCACAGAGTGAAGGGTCGAAAAATGCAATTGAAATTTTTGCATGTTTCCTTAAAAAACCACTGCGCAGGGACTTTAAAAAATCATATCGCAGCTCAAAGTTGGTGAAACTCCAAGATTTAACCATTAAAAAGTTGAGAAAAACACGGAGAAATATTTAAAAATAAATATGTATATTTAGCTTTGAAAAGTTTGTAAGTTTAAACGGTAATAGTGGAGTTGGTCGCCCCCAGTTCATCACTTTTTTTAACAAAATAATTTTTGTTTTCAAAATCGGGAAAAAGGTGTTTCTAGGGGTATTCGGGGCCGTAGAATCCAAATCTGACCTCCATTTTGCCTGATTCTAAATCAAAACCCGAATTCGCATATTTAAACAATTCAATTTTTTCAAAGTCGATTTATTGCAATATCTTGTTCAAGGTTCGGAATCGGCTACCGTTTAAACTTACAAACTTTTCAAATCTAAATATACATGATGTTTCGAAGACATTTTCTCGTTTTAAAGCTTCTTACACTTTTACGGTATAAAATAAATAGATTTAAGGCTACGTATTTTATTTTCATTCTTAAATATTTATTAAGTGTTTTCTTTTTCATTAGCTGAGATTTATTAGAATTCAATTCAATTTTTTTGCCCTGGTACGACGGACATGTAAAGGACTACAAATATTATTTAGGTTTCGTACTTAAAAGCTGCATTTTTTAATTAAATTTAAATCTTGAGCAACATTTGCTATTACGTTTGGATGTTATGAGTGAGACAAATGTTTGTCTGTTCAAATTTATTTATTTTAAAACAGCTTGCAAGTTGCAACAAAAATTATTTCAGGCATACCTTAATGAATAAATGTTTGATTAATTTATTGTAAGTTATACTTTAGTTTAAACTTTCCATAATTTCCCATAATGACTTTATCTTTTTTTGGCTCTTTAGCAAGTATTTATTTCCAAAAGAATGAATAAAAGAATTTTGTTAAAAATGTAAATAGTTCGGATTTTTAACCAGATACCCATTTGATAAAAATATGGATTAAAGCATCCGTTCGTTATTCATTCTTTGTAGTTGTAAATTTGCACGTGTTATATTATTTCTTGAATTTTCTTAAATTAGTCAAACTTTTTTTTGTTTGTATTTTATAACTTTCAAATTTCAAGCATTATATATTTTGTTTTTTAAATTTATAAAAACCGGCATTTTTTTATAAAGAAGTTCAAAAAATATAAAATAAGCAGTTTGGATGCGGGCTGATATGTGATTTAATATGTTCAGAGAGTCTTTTAATTGTGTAAGGTCAGCGGTCGACTGTATCAATGGGACACTAAACGTTGTTTGGCTTATTGGTAGAAACAATTTTTATTCTGCTAGAATTTTCTTCTAGTTTTTTAAAATTCTGCTTCACAATTGATCAACGCAAAGTTTTATTCAACAGTTTATTCCTGACCGCATTTTTAGTATGTTTAGCTTTCTTGGCCTTCTTTCTTACTGTCTTATCCATCTTTACGCATTTGTTTTTAAATAAAGTTTATATTTATAAAATATTATTATTTAAATGGTTTTAAATCTTGGCTATTATCTTTACTCGGTTATTTTAAGTTTGCCAATAAATAAATAAACATTTTTGGCATTCTTTAATTGATTATACTTTTAAAATTCTTCAAAACTTGAATTTTAGTAAAAAGTTTCTCAAACTGAGCTTTCCCAAAGTTAGCGTTTCGACAAAGTGTTCGGCATCTCTCCTGTTTGTTGATCAGACGCAAATTATCCCTTTATTTATGCAAATTGTCATCATTCGGTGTTAAGCAAAATATTGGTAATTTATGTGCGTTTAGATTAATTTTGCGTGTTGTCTACGTAAATAACTTATTACAAAATATAAACATTTGATTTATTTTCTATCCTATTAAGCATTTTAATGCTGTTACTAAAATTTAGCTTTGCGTGCTTAATATAAGCCTGAGTGCGTAAAGRTTTGTATTTSAAAAATAACAATGTTATATTGAAGGCTGCATTGTTGTGCATTCAAGGCTTTATTTTTTTATAATTCTATTGTAAAAATTCAAACTAATTTTTAACTAATATTGAAGTATTCAGCAAATTTAAATGCTCAAATTCGGGAACATTGGTTTTACAAACTATTCAATTTATGATTTCATAGAATACAGTAATTATAATTCAAAGTAGTGGATTTTGTTCAACAAATTGGCAAATTGGAGAAAAGTCAAGGATTTTCGCAATAAATCTCGCGTCTCGAATTGATGACTTAAACAACTAATGTATTTCGGGGGAAAAATATTATTAAATAATAGTTATTTCAAATTTGGACTGAATATTTTAGAAATTCCGCTAAAAATTAGATTTKTGTTTATATTGCTTTAATATTGAACTCGGTTTTGAAAAAATTTAATTTAACTATATTTATTCATATGTAAAATTGTGTTTTATTTTGTATCGTTAATTTATTGATCTTTTGTTCAAAATTTATTTAACCATTTTATCTGTTACATTAAATAAATTAAATTTTTTAAAATTTTTTTACTCGTTAACTGCTCCAGTCGCCGCTCTCTTCAATAAAAAGTGCTAAATAGTACACAAAAATTGAGTTTATATCTTTTTTATTTTGTGCAGCCCTGATCAGGGCCCTATTATAAGACCGTGTTTTAAATTGCCTTCACTTTCTTTAATTATCTTAAGATYSKTTWWTYMAWTWAAAAAAATTTAACTTTYGGTTGGGTAATATTTTAAATACTGCCATTTAAGCAAAGTTGTATTACTATTTTAAAAAAATTTTTAATTTAAGCTAACAATAAAAATACTTTTACTTTTTAAATTTTAAGTGTTTGCTTAAAGTAGCTTCAGCAACCGTGACTGATCAGCGAGTCTGATCAGTCGCCTTGAGTAAAACTCTGTTGCTTAAAGCCGACCGAATAAACGTCTTGAGATGTTGTTCGCTTAATTACAAATATAATATATATATATAATAATGTTAGTTAATTTTTGATTCATATTTTTTAAGTGCAATCACAAGGTGAAATGTGTGCATGTCGCTGTCCTCTTATTTGCAATAAAGCTTAAATATATGTGAAGCTATTTTGGTGATTTAATATTAAATATAAAGATTGAGTTAGAAACAAAATAAAAAAGAGCTTAATTATATTAAATAAATGTTATAAAGGAATTATTTAAATCTTTAAAAAAATATAAAATTAATTTTTAATTCTAGTAATAAATTTAGCAATTATATTAAATAGTATAAAATAAAGCAATAAATTTAAGGTATTTATTATATTCTTTATTATGTTTTATAAAATATACATTTTTTATCGTGGATTATCGTATTAAGACAAAATGATTTTATACGAAGATGGCCTGCCGGCTTTCCACTTCCTTCGAGCAAAAAGTTCTGAGCATGGGGGACAATACTGGTAAATATATTTTTTTAATTTTTATAGATATATTTAAATAAATGAAAAATTTGTATTTGGAATTGTGCAAGGCAATGGGAATGCCATTGGATAGCGATACCTTCCCGCATTCAATTGGCCGTCCATTGTGTGGCCCCCGGAACGGACCTAGGATTCGCAAGCTTTGTTGCTTTCGCTGAATATTTATGTTATTTCCATTGGTTTGAGCGTTGGTTCTCTAATCTAATTAATAAAATCGTTTTATTTTTATAAATAATTTTTTTTATTAATAGTTAGTTAGTGTATTTGTCTACTAATTTTAACAAATTTAAAATTTTATTTCTAAAAAAATAGGACCAATGCCAAACTTGCGACGAGAATTTTTTTATACGTTTTCTCTTGAGTATTACAAAAACATTGTTATATTGACCAACAAGTTAGTGAGTGATCAATTGCAATTCTCGGCAGCAAGTAATTTAATGTTTACTGCTTTAAATTATTCTGGTATTTTTCCTACCGGTTTTGAAACTTTTAAATTAATTTTTTATTCAAAATGAAGATATTTTGTTGGTGAGGATTTTTTAATAATATTTTCAAATTATTTATTTTAAGGTGCGTCGTCGCATTTCGTGAGCTCCGGGACTAATCCTGGAGTTAAATATGTTATATAAGCCATGTGTATTAAGATTTTATTTTTATTGTTATATTTTTAAATATTTTTTATTTTAGAAATCCATAAAGTATTCCTAAACTGTTGTTTTATTAAAATTTTTTGATTTCTTCAAATGATTGGTTTTTAGATTTGCAGGAAAAGATTAAAACACATTTTATTTATCTAATCCCAACTATTTATCGATAAAGAAAATTTAGTTATTCCTTGTCAATACCATGGGCATCTAAGTCAAATATTTTGTCAGTATAACTTTTTAAAAAAGTAACCTATTTATTTATTTTATTAAAATTTGTAAAAATTCGTTTTACTTTTACTTATTCCATTGATAACCATCTTAGGGTTTTATTCTTTAGTTTTAATACAATTTTAAATGCATACGTGATGAAAAGCCTGTTTAATGTAAGTAATTGTTATTGATGTTTTTTTCATTAATTGTTTAGTATTTAAGAAGAAGCTTTCGCATGGTAAATCAAAATATCTCGAGACAACTGATATTAACTCATATTAGTCCTGAGTAAAGTATCAACGAATAAGCGAATTCTTATCGTTTCATTCCATGCGATTAATTATTAAATCAATTTTAAATGATAGGGTTAAATTATATCACACAAACGGGTCTTTGTTCAAATTTGTGTTTGTTTCGCGATAAATGATTTCAAATCGGGTGCACCGGTCGTAATTTATTGTTTTATAATTGGATTTTATATATTAAACTTTTAGTTCATTAACTGAATTAGATTTAATTACATGCAGCCGTCACCATTTTAGACGTGACAGTTTTACTCGCTTTATCGCTATAATTGTTTATTGTGGCCGCTTTGATTTAATAATTTGCAAGAATTTAATTTTTTTTTTTAATATAATTTCTAAAGTATTCATTTTAGCGAAAATCTTTTAGTTTCATTATGTTTCGGTAGGATTATTTTCAGCTAAATTGGTTGTGAATTTTTAGATTTTAGTGGTGTGGTGTAAACATTTTGCCTTTTATTTTTTCGCTGAAGTAATTTTGTTTGGGTTTCCTTGCTTTATTTCGTTCTTTCTACCGCTCGCAGTTTTTCCTTGACCTCTTGGAATTTTTGCGTGACCTCTTGGCGTGATTATGCTCTCCAATTATTTTGCCAATTTTATATCTGACATTTTAATCAATAAATTTTTTTGTTTTTGTTTAGGTTTTAATTTTACGTTTTTTGCGCACCCTCCAGACAATTAGCATTCAACTGACATTTTAATCAATAAATTTGTTTTTGTTTAGGTTTTAATTTTACGTTTTTTGCGCACCCTCCAGACAATTAGCATTCAAATAATTTTTTTAACCAGATCTCAATTTATTTTTGAGACTTTCCAAAACATACTTAGCTTTTCAAACTTTTTACCTATGTGAATTTTTGGTTTCTTTTAGTAAAATTTTTTTAAATTAAATTAACAAATACTCTTAACAGTTGGTATAAATATCCCGCGGAGCATAATTCTGGACGTTTTGGCCTTCCGGGTTATTTCCTAATATAGGTATTTTTTTTTCTTATTTTACGCTTTTTGAGTTACATTTACTATTTTTATCATTTTGTAAATTTTTTTGATTTGTATTTACTTATATTTTCGGATTAATTAGTAATGTACGGCTGCGCAGGCCATCGAATGTAGCTCTAACTTGGATTGAATTCTTCCAGGTCTGCGAACTCTTCGATGTGCGGAAATAGAGGGCATCTCTTTAAGATGATACGCTTAGAAGATTTTGCCTCTAAACCTTTGCGAATCTAATTATTTATTTTAATTAATCTGCCGGGAATTTTTCAATTTTAATTAAAGATTGAAAAAGCTATTTAAAAACAATATTATAAGTTTTTTTTGTTGTTTTTTTTGATTGGTGATCTTGCATTTTTAGAAAGGGATTATTATGTTAGGAAATATTTTAGTAAAAAATTAATTGTTTATATAACTATTAATTGCTTTTATTATATTTTTTATTTTATAGTTTGCGTTTTGCATTATAAAAAATGAAATAGATACATTTTATGCTAAGTGGTTTCTGTAAAGCAAATAAATTTTCAACCTTAGTGCATTTTTTTATATATTTCGTCTTGATCCAAAGGTAAGATTGTATTGCCTCATCGTTTTTTGCTGTGGAACAACTTTAAACTACATGAACATTTGTTTTCGAGTAATTCTTTGATTTATAAATGATTCGTTTTGTTGGATAATTAGGGCTCGTATTTTTGGGGCAAAAAACATTAAATAGGGGCATATAATAGGGGCTAAACTCCCCAAAATAGGGGCTAAAAACCCCAAAAAGTGGAAAAATAGGGAATAAAAAATGTGCTAAAACTGACTATAAATCCAGACATTTTTGCGTGAAAACCTTATTCTAATTCATCATTCGTTTTTCTTTTTTTAGTAAAAGTCGCTTCTAATTCAACATTTTTTCGAAGAAATACTATTTAACATTTAATATTTAGTTACGTTTATTAATTTCCGGTATCCTCCAAATGAAAGAGTAATTTATTTAGGGAAAAATAAAATGTTCTTTTAATGCTTTTAATCAGCTTTGGGTTTTTAATTATTTGTATCTGGATTTAAACTACAGTTGGTTGGGACCGAGATTTTTGGGAAAAACCGGGACCAGGATTGAGTAAAAACCGGGATTCTAAAAGAGGGAAAATTAATCAAATCCCGGTCAAAAAAACCGGGACTAATAGTCGAAAACAAAGTTTTGAAAACAAGCACCCATACGAACTTCGGCTGTTTAAATATCAGATTCGGATTCTGCGTCTCAGAAAAGCTTTAGAAACTATTTTCTAACGACTATAAAAAGTTGTTATTTTTTGAAAAAAAAATTGGGACCCCATTCTTTAGGCTTACCAAAAAATCTCTAAAGTAAAACATTTACATGGCATCATGAGATGCGTGTGCATAAAAGTGTTGACATATAAATTTAAATGTAATAAAGATTGCTTTTAAAATTTACACATATCCATCCAAGTTTTTTTTTGTTTATGGAATTAAAAGAACAATCTTCTTAATTTGAATAGAGATCGGCGGGAACGTGATTCCCGCGGGAAAAATACGGTATACCCGTTCCCGAGTGTTTCAAAAATTTAACAATTTTGGGCCAATTTTCATCACAAAAACACCTAATATTTTTTAATTTTTTAACGGCGGCGCCTACCGGTACAGCCTTTGCTCACAAAATGAGAACTATTCTGATGGGTTTTTGATTTGATTCTGGTAACAAATTTTGTAACAGAACTTGAAGGTGAATTGAGCCGGCCCCTTCATAAGCCTAAAAACTTCAAAAAATTACCGTGACTTGTTTAGCTTGCTGTATAGCTGTAACCCTTTTATTATTTTTATTTCATTTTTTAATTTTCTTTAATAAGACGCGGCACTAAATCTGACATGCTGAAAATCCAACAAAATTATCTTATTTTTAAATTTTGTTTATCAAAATAAAAAAATGTTCGATATGATTTGTAGGTATTATTTAAGTAAAATGTTGCTGTTAATTTGCAGCTTCTTCTCTCGATGCCTTATGCGTAGAGTGCAAAAACTTATGTTTTATATTGTTTATTTAATTATCATATTTTAAATTGTTTATTAAATCCCTATATAAGTTTTCTCTTAATAAGTAGTTAATTACATAAGAAAAATTCATGATTAATATCGGCATTTAAATGCCTTTTAATATTCGGATTTTCAAATCTTATCACCTTGTCATTTATTTAGTTATAAATGGTATATTTAATGTATGTCTGCTTGGGTCAGATTAAGACATGTATTTTCAGTCCAAAAGTTCACTGCACGTTGTAAGCCGCGCTTGAGTTCGTTGTCTAAAATATTAATTATTTTTTATTTTATTAATCCGATTTAATTACGGACTCGACGTGGCTTTCTTTATTGGTGTTGTATTTACAATAATCCTTCTTTATCTATATAAAAATGCTAAATGCTCAATATTTGTTAACTTTTTGGAACTTTTTTTTGGGTTTAAATAAATTTTATATATCCTGTCATGGAGTCTTGTATTTTTAAGTGTTGAAAAGATTTGGTTTATATTGACTGAAAATAGGGCGCAAAGACCACTTTCTGACCAACTACACGGCCATTGGGTGAATTTTGGAGCTCCCCCTCAAGCAGGATTTTAGTTTTGTATATATACATAAAATATTATTTCTTTTTCGTCAAAAACGTTTTCAACTAATTGATATCATTTTTTAATTATGATTTATTTTTTTAAATAATTTTAAATATTCCGACTTGATCTTTGGTATTACTTTTTAATTTTTATTAAATATTTCATTAATGATTTATTTTATAATTAATAGGTTTCCTTCTACATTATCTTATGGCTTTATTACTAAAATGCAATATCTAATGCTTTTATGCACAGTAGTTTTTGTTGAGTATAAATGGTTTCAAACGCTGTCATTTGATTTAATTAATAAACTAAGGTATTATAAATATTTTATCATTAATTTAGAGGATTTTTGAGCTTTAATTTTGGGCAAATTGGCGGGGTTCAAATATTATTGTATTCCGGAAACAAAGTTAGTTATTAGTTGTTTATCTTTAAATTTTAATGTTTAAACACGAGTGCATTGCTAGTATATTTGATCCGAACATTTAGTAGTTGAAAGACAAAAATGTGCAACGCTCGCCTACAACTTTAGCGGTGCAATAATTTGAATTAATTATTAAATTTTTATTTTTGTAAAATTTTGATTTATTGCTTGGGTTATAAATTTGACTTTTTTAATTTTTTGAATAAAAAGTAAATCCTCTACTTTTGCTTAAAATTTTTTGAATTAATTTTTTGCGTATCTGACCTTTAACGTCTGTTATTACCAAATGTGAATACTTTTAAACAAAGATTATGCGTTTATTTTTGATTGAAATTAAAATATAAAAACTGACCAATCTAAATGATAAGCACTTTCTAAATTTGTCAATCTTTAAATTACAAACATTCTTTTCAAGCTTAAGTAATGATTCAATCATAACGTGTTTAAGCATTTATAATTATTTGTTTATAAAGAAACTATTCTTTGATTAAAAGCAAAATATAATTATAAAAATTATTTTACAATCTTACATTGTTGTTATTTGCTCTGTTTTATCCATTGGTTCGAAACAAATTTTAGATTAGCTTTATAATTTGCCAAACACCTGAAGATTTGCCAAATTCAAGATGCACCCGATTTGGCTCAAAAATGATAATTTTAACACGGGATAGAGTTTATACTCGTTAAATGAGACTAATATCTAATAGTTCAGCTTGTTCGCTTAAATAAAAATAATCTTTGGTTAAGACAATAATTTAATATGCACCTTTATATAAATTAATTTAAATATTTCCAAATACATTATTTTAGTTTGCTTTAATGTGTTGACTAAGAGTAGCGCGTTGCTCTTTTTCGGTGTTGAAGTTGCCCAACACTTTTTTTTTTGCTTTTTGCGATTGCTGAACCGCTTTTCTTCTTTTTTTGTTGCAGTTTTTAACATATTTTTATACATGTGCTTTAAAAGTTCGCCATTTTAGAGCCTTTCTAAGGGTTATATTAAATGCATGCTTTAATTGGTATTAGAAGAAGCCGTTTACTTGACGGGGAGGCCAAGGTGGTGCAGGAGCCTTAACAACTTGTCTTCTTCCTCAACGACCCGCCCTTCTTCGGCGTCCACTTCTTCGCCTTGGAGTCGAATTTTTTGTTGTTGTTGTTGTTGCAAATATTATTTCATGCATGCATTGATTATAGACATTCAAATGTATTGTTCTTTTATCTTGTTATTTTTTAATAGTTTAAATGTTATTCGTCATAAGCATTTTGGTGTTTCAAAATTTCACGTAAAGACACCCATGGTTGGTTGCATCCGGTGCGCATTTTTTTTGCCCATGCGCTTTGCAATTTTTAGTTTCGACGTAGTTTCTGTTTTTTAAAAATTGCTGTAGTATATATTATCTTAATATTGCAATGGCAAGATATTGTTTAATTTAACAAGACAATTATTTGAGCGCGTGCAAATGGTTCAGCAGGGCCAAAATTAAAATAGCAATGCTTTTTATTTATATAATTATGACTCCACTGCCTCAGGGAGGCCCGTTATGTATTCATCTCTTTTCTCAGTAGTTAAAAATATATTCGAATTTAATGCTGAACTTTACTGTCCTTTGATTGTTTTTTTAATGTTCTCTTTTATTTTAAAATTATTAAATATAACTGAAATAGATAGATTAATTCAAAAATACAATATCAAAATGAAATTTAAAATTTTTGATAAAGTTGTCGCGAACGGCGAAGTTAATTTCCAACCATTTCCCCCTCCCCAGCAATCCCCTGCCCGCCCGTCCTTCCAGCCACCCCGCCCCAGCACTTATCCCCCTTTTCCGGCACTTTCAATCCCCGATCGGAACTTTGCTCCTTCGCCCCCTTCCGTGATCACCATCCCGAGGGGAAGCGCTTTTCCCACGACGGAAGGGCCCGAGCCCCGCCTCTAGGTCCCGCCTCCGCTTTTTCACAGACATATCGCTGCTCACACATTATCCTTTTGCATGTCCGGAAACCAAAACGGAATTAATCGCCTTTCGACTTTGTCGCCCTTCGGATAAAGAAAGTTATCGAATTCGCCTCGACTTGCCCAATTGCCTAGGGTTCGGGAAACCATTGGGGATTTTGAGTCGCGACACAACGGCCGGGAAACTCGTTCCTGCCACTGCCAACCGTTCACTCCCCTTGCCCCGCGGGCAATGTCGGCCCCTTTCCGTACCCTTATCGCGGCGGCTAACACCGAAGCGCGCGAGATTCTCGACGACCAGAGAGTGTTCCCGGTGCCGGCCCGCCTTCAGAACCAATCGGATTCCGACTATTCCCAGCTGGTCCGAAATTCTTTAAGGGATTTGAAGGACGAAGAATTTGAAGCCAACGACATCCTTTCCCAATTGTCCGGTGCGCACGACCGCTGGATAGCGCTCCGTACGAACATGACCGGTACCGAACGGACCACCGACAATCCCATTTACGATGACTTTGTCGCCACGACACCCTTCCACAAAACCATTGCAGACCTTCGGAAATACACCCGTTCTCTGCGCAGCCAACACCGCCCCCTGGAAGATGCCATCCCGGGACCCCCACAGTCAAATACCCGCCCCCCTTCCCACTCCTCTGTCATCCACTTGCCCAAAACCGAACTTCCCACCTTTGCCGGGGATTGTGTTGCCTATCAATCTTTCTGGAATTCCTTTCAGGCCAGTGTTCATGACCTCTCCCTTTCCGACGCCATCAAATTTACGTATCTGAAACAGTGTTTGTCTGGCCCTCCCCTCACGCTGATCAGTCCGCTCCCCATTTCGGACGCCTCCTACTCCCATGCCCTTGACCTACTCCAAAAAAGCTATGACAACCCCGAAGAAGTCGCCCGTTCGTTAGTGAATGCCCTCCGGAAACTGCCTCGGGTACGGACCGGAGACCAATTTTGCCCCGACCTTCGTTCATTACTTGATCAAATCGAGTGTATCTGTGTGCAGATGGCCCAACAAAACCAAGCGTACAATACCACTTCCTTTCAAATGGAAGTCGAAGAACGGCTTCCCCCTTTTGTGCTGGATGAAATCTTCAAAGCTAAGGAAGAGGACGCCGAGTGGACTTCCGACAAACTTAAGACCCGTCTCCGGGGCATCCTCCGCCGTCGGGAACAGATAGAGGCCATCCAGCCAAAAGCCCCGACCCCGGCAAAACCTAAATTTTCCCCGTCCATCGCGAGCCCCCCGGCGCTGTCATCGCCTCATTACTCACGACCAGTCGCCCCATTCCATTCAACACCACCGACCCTCACCTTTAACGCCCAACGAAATAAACCCAAATTTCCGCCCACGTTACCCTGCTTGTTTTGCGATAACCCCTCCCATTTCTCAACTCACTGTACCAATTTTTCGGATGTTTAAAGCCGCCTGGATCGCCTAAAATTCCTCCAACGCTGTTATAAGTGCCTCCAGTCCGGGCATTTCTCCAATCGCTGACACGGGATTCTCCTCTTAGACGATGCTAGCAATAATTCATATATTTCCACCGCCGCAGCCGAAGCATTTAAATTTGCCGTTGTCCCCCACGACCATACGCCTGGGAGTCTTTAACTCAACCCACTGCAAAACCATCTCCTCCTTCTCCACACAATTCGGCCTTCGTCTTTTGAACGGCCGTAACCTGCTCGTCACCGCTACGACGCTTGACCAACTTACCCTACCGACCCAATACATCCCTTACTCACCCGAAATTGTCAATACGGCGGACCTCGTCCGAGCGTCGGATACGGTTTTACCCGTTGTCCTCCTCGGCAGCGATTTTTATTATGACATCGAACCAGTCCCTATCGAAATCGCAGAAGAACGATATCAAGTCAAATTTCCATTCATAAATCCCCCCGAAACTTTAGCCCTTCCAACAAATTTTGGATTGTGTTGGGGGCGCCTTCGATCCACTTTAGCCTCCCTCACCAAATCTCCTTCCCTCCTCGCTCAATACAACGATATAATCCAAACCCAACTGTCATTGGGTATCATTGAAGAAGTCCGCAATTCCCAGCAATTTTCCCCACCCTTACATTACCTCCCCCATCACGCGGTCGTCAATGTGGAAAAGAAAAAGGTCCGTATCGTGTACGATGTCTCCGCAAGGCTGGGGACCGAAAAATCTCTCAACGATTGTCTTCTCCCGGGACCGGTAATCCTGCCACAATTGGTCGGTCAACTCATTCGCTTTAGGCTTCCAAAAATTGTCATTGCTTGCGATATCGAAAAGGCTTTCTTACAAGTTTCACTCCACCCCACCCATCGAGATTGCACCCGATTCCTCTGGCTTAACAACCCCTCCCTTCCTCTATCCCGGGACAATTTATCGATTTTTCGATTCACCCGCGTGCCCTTTGGCTCCCCTTTCTTATTGGGGGCCACTATCCTTCACCATTTGTCCCTGAACCCCTCTCAAATCGCGGACGAAATCGCCAAAAACATTTATGTTGACAATATTCTCTTATCCGCCGAAACCCCAACGGAAGCCCAAGAAAAATGCTCGTCCTCCATCGCTTTATTCCAAAAAGCGAACATGAACTTACGCGAGTTCATAGGAAATTCCACCGAAGCACTCTCGCAATTGTCCCCCGAACGACTACTGATTACCGCCTCATCCAAATTTCTCGGTCTCAACTGGGACACCGACCCGGATCATCTAACCCTCAAGATTTCCCCTCCTCCGCTCACGTTCGTACCCACTAAACGCTCCATTTTGGCCTTCCTCGCCTCGCATTATGACCCGCTAGGATTCATCTCACCGCTACTATTGCCCCCGAAATTGTTTTTGCAAGGCCTATGGTCCGAAAATTTGCAGTGGGACGAAACCCTCCCGTCTCTTCTCACGGCTAAATTGCATGGCCTGATGAAGGCATGGCCACACTAGGCCACCATAACCGTTCCCCGCTGCCCAAAAACCCTAACCCTCCCCCATCATTAATACCAACTACATTGTTTTTCCGATGCCTCCGGGTCCGCTATGTGTTCCGCGGTTTACCTACGTATCTCTTCCCTTCACGCACAAACCGGGGAGGCCCACCTCATTTTTTCTAAAGTTAAGGTCAAACCCGCCCACAAACCCAATTCACCCCCCCTCACCATACCGAGGCTGGAACTTATCGCGGCGTTAATGGGGTCCAGGGCTTTACGGTTTGTCCGGGCCGAACTCCCTGAGCACAGTTTAGACCCCATCGTCAATCTATGGTCGGACTCCTCCGCAGTCTTAGCCTGGTTGAATTCTCCTACCCCCGTTCGTGAAATTTTTGTGCGCAATCGGCTGTCAGAAATTTCCGCCCTTCCCAATTTGGTTGTTCGACATTTACCCGGAGCGGACAACCCCTCGGACCTCGGCACCAGGGAGGTATCCTCCGCGGAGGCATTGCAAACCTCCCCCTCCTGGTGGTCCGGGCCCCAGTGGTTGCAGAAGCATCCGGCCAATTGGCCGATCCCCCCGCACGAAATTAAACCCTTTTTCTCAACCAATTCCAAACCCAACTCTACTCGCCCGCCATCCCCCATCACTCTCTATTCATTTCACATAAATTCTTCCAAAATTGAACGCACAATTGACCCTTCCCGATTTTCCCGTCTTCCCAAATTAATCCGGTCTAGTGCTTACTTTCGTCGCTTTCACCAGCGCATTAAACCCCGTTCCAATTGTGCTTTCCCAACCTTACAACTATCATCGACCGAACTCCGCAACGCCCTCAAATTTCTGCTAATCCAAGAACAAACAGTTTGCCCCCCGTCTAGCATGGAAATTGAAACCCTCGGATTATTCACCGACCCGGACGGCCTGTCCCGTAGTAAGGGCCGACTGGGACAGAGTGGGCTCCCCGCCGACACACTTGAGCCGTTATATTTGCCACCCAAATCCCCGCACACTCATTTAATTATATATGAGACCCATATTTTAAATTGCCACGCAGGCCCTTTACAAACCCTCTCAATTGTTAGGCGACAGTTTTGGTTACCTCAGGGCCGTAGGACGTGCGAACGAGTCATCCCCCGCCTTTGCCACCCGTGCCGGAAATTCAAAGTTCGTCCCTTTGACCTCCCCCCCTTTCCGCCACTCCCCGAGGACAGAGTCCGAGTCGCACCCCCATTTTCGCGCGTCGGTCTTGACTTTTGTGGTCCGGTCCACGTCAAACTCAAACACCCCCCTCCTCTGGACAAAAGAGTTGCCGGCCCCGCCGGCCAAAAGGCGTGGATCGTGGTTTTGACGTGTTTACCCACCCGCGGCATTTCACTTGAGTTGATTTCCGACCTGTCCGCCCCCACTTTTGCTTTGGCTTTCCGGCGGTTTGTTGCCAAATTCGGGGTGCCCCACGCTATTTATTGCGACAATGCGCCCACTTTCTTGGCATTAGAGAAATTTTTGCACCCCACCTCCCAAACTACATGGCACTTTCGAGTCCCCTATGCCCCATGGCGGGGCGGCCATTATGAACGAATGATGGCCCTAATTAAGAATCACTTACGACGCACTTTTTGGAAACGGTGGAGCGCCGAATACCTCCCCTCCCTTCGGGAGCGGTATAAAAAATTGTATTCCGCAAACAGCCGCTGGCCCCGACCGGGCGAATTGGTTCTTGTACACCACGAAACCAACCCCCGATCCTTGTGGAATAGCGCGCTCATTTTAGCGGTCCACTGTAATAAAACCGCCGTTCCCGATACGGCGACGGTTAAATTCCTTTCGGGACACATTTCCCTCCGCTCAGTCCACCATCTCTACCCCCTGGAAACAGCGGAAGAAATAAATGCCCGCGATTCCCAGCCCCAGCCGACGGTCACGCCAATCACGCCACCGGCTCCTACAAAAAACTTCCCTTCCCGCTTCTTCCCAGACCGCGCTTGGGCACTTCGCCCCCCGTCAATCGACCCGCCTCCCGGCCCCTCAACAACCGCCGGCGGATCGTTCGCCGGAAGGAGATGGACTTGGGCCCTTCAGCCCCCAGCGGGGCAAGCCACTTAACCACCAGGTCCGGCCCCGGGAGGGCGCTGATCGCGATTATACACACTTTCACACATACACATTTCAAGCGCAAACCTCCCGCCTCCCATTTAATCAGAATTTCCCACGCTCCCC
>MEIZ01000104.1:226165-247731 GCA_001723225.1 Globodera ellingtonae | reverse complement strand
CCCGACCGTCTTTCCCACCCACTCTCGACCCACCCGCGCCTCCCGACCCTAAACTCCGCAATCCCCCCGGCCCTGCTCATTTTGCTGGTGACAATCGTGGTCAACCCCTTAGCGGTTTCTGCCAAACCCAAGGCCAGGTTCTCCCCCAAGGGCATCATTAAAGGGTCCTTACCCGTCCTCGCCTCTTCCGCGTTGTACCTGGGACTCGACTCCCTCAGCTCGGACTCTGAGGCCCTCTCGGACACCCTTGTTGCCCTTCTCGTTGCCACCATTTCGTGCTTGGCCGGAATCCTCCTGCTCCTCATACTCAAAATCCTGTTCACCCTCCGAAATCATTCCCTTCGGACCCACCCCACTGACCCCTCCCCTCTCACCCCTGCAGGGGAAGCGATCGAACTTGGCGAATTGCGTGTGATGGGGCGTATTGCTGGAACTTCTCGCAGCTGGGAATTTGAGCGTGTTGACAGCTGACCAATCATTTTAGTTGATCGGATGTCACCCATGCATGCCGCCATACGCCGAATAAAAAATAATAGGTTTATAGTAATGCTTTTTTCAAAAAACTAAATTTTTTATACTCATTTTTTCAAAGTTTCATTTTAATAATACTTAATAAAATTAAGTAAAAAAATATGAATTTCAGAATTGTCGCAACAATTTTATTTAAAAATATAGCCATTGAAGGTAGGCCTTTGGCAAAAGTTGTATTAATTATTGTAATGCAATAACTTAATTTTTTCTTGACTTATATGACTGATTGTAGTTGTCTATACCATCATGGCTATAAGGCATTTTGTATATGCCGGTTTTCGTTTCATACTTTTGTAAATTAAAATTGTGCAGGACTCTTAACTATGGTTAGCTATTTAACGCAAATAATAGTCTTTATAAGTATTTTAAGAAATAATTTTAATCAGAATATTTAATCATTTTTATGGTGATGTTTAAAAATATGAATTATATTTAAACACTCTTCCAATTAAACTGTTGGTTGTTTAGTGTCATTAGATGACTTGTTGCGTGCTGTCAAATAAGTTTCGAACATGCCGGGTCTAAAAAAGTTTTTCTGTGCATTGCTTTGGATAATTAACTGTTTCCTAAATTTAACGTTACGAATTTAAAATTTTTTTTTAGTAATCATTGCAGTAAATATTATTTTTAACAATATTGGGGTTTCACTTTTAACAAATTTTATTTTTGAGAGTTAATTTAATTCCTCAATTAAGCTTTTTTCATTTTATTTGAATTTTTAAATTTTATTAATGATTATTGGATTTGTTGCGGAAACAAAATTTATTTTTTTGAGGGCTGAGAGAACGCAGACCGGTCTAAAACAGGGGTCGCAACTGTCCTAATTTCAGGTGTTTCTTCCAGAATTTTTCGAACATTTACGTGATCTGGATAGCAACAGGACTTAGAGCAAAAAAAGCATCGTTCACCCATCCGGCCCGTTGGCTGCGTTCTAGAATTAGGCAAAAAGGAGGTCAGATTCGGAATCTACGCCCCCGAAGACCCTAGAAACATCCTTTTCCCGACTTTAAAAAAAATTCAAAAAAGCGTTTTCAAAAAGGTGGATGGGTTGGTGACCAACTCGACTATTACCGTTTAAGCAAAATGCGAAAATTTAGCGAGGCTGCTCCACACGATAGGCATGTTATAAGTGATCTGTGGTGACAGTAAGGGATGTTCCCCTCGTTAGTAAAATCATACAATTCAAATTTTTTATAAAATATTCAAATTTTTAATTTATTTTAAAACATAGGTTAAATTTATTTTTTAATACTGAATGGATAACCATTTATTCAAATTTGTCAATTAACTTTGGCACTTTTGAAAACTTAAATTTTGTAATATTTTATTAAAATTTTTTATTTAGTTATTGTTGCCGGGCAAATAATGCATTTTTGGCATAATTCTGGGTTTTTAGATGTTTGAAGAATAAGAAAAATACTCTGTTTTGCAACGCTCGGTTCTCAAGTGTTGTTTGGCGTAAAACTATGGCATCAGTCCATGGACAAGTTTATTTTTCATTTACCATTCTAAGGATAATATATTTAAACAAATTTTTTTTATGGGTTGTCGATTTTTTAGAGTATGTTTGTCTTGTCGTGCAAACATCATTTCACCAGTTCTATGTTTTTAATAAATTTAAAGATCTTTGTCAAGGTTAATGTTTTGATTTAAATAAGAAATCTGGACGTGTGCCAATAAACAAACAAGCGGAGTTTATTATTTCAAATAAATAGCAATTTATTAAATTTATATTAAAACTAAAAAATATCTATTGATTAATAAACATAAGCTATTAAATTGTCATTTAATCTCTTACATTTTGTGGTTACTGTTAATGTTTTAAATAAAAATATATTTAAATTATTAAATTTTAATCAACAAAATTTCCTATAAATAGTGTATTTTTTTGCTTTTTTTTCAAATACTCTTTTTAAAAATGTATTTCAATATTAAAATTTTGTTTATTTAAATCTTAAGATATCAAAAAAGCAAAACCGTTTTTTTGTCATAGTTAACTTTTTTAATAGTATTTTTTTTTATTTGTTTTTCGCATACCTTTTAACAGGTTTTCTTGCGCCTTTGGGGATCTCGATTTTCTTTGTTGTCATCCGATTATGGAGCAGTGTAGTCGATGACGGCACTTAATTTAGTTTCTGTCCAAATCGGTTATTCAAATTTTACTTTAATTTTATTTTATTTTTTAGAGATTCGTTCATTATATTTTTTTAATCTTTTTTCAAAAGAATTTTGTTTTGAAACTTTTTTAAAGGTAACCATATACAAGTATATTCAGCAAGGTTATTTCGCTATATTCTTTTTTAATTTAAGAATTTGTTAATTTTTGTTACTAGTTTTTCATTCGTCCTTTATTAATTTTATAATCTTTGCCATGACGTGTTAGCGGTGCATATGAACCGATTCATGATATGTGCGCTTGGTCTTACAGGTTGAGTATTTTTAATAATTGGTTAGTTGTTATTAAACTTTTCAGCGTTCCCATAAAAACTTAATCTTATTTGGTCAAGTTATTTCATATAAAGTAGTCGCTGAAGCTTTTAAATGCCAAAAACCTCAATTTGTTCATTTTCACCAACAGGATCTTTTCCTTTTTATTACTTTATTTTTAAACTTTTTTGGCGATGAATCTTCATTTGCATTGCCAGCTTCTTTTCTTCGTGGGCGATCGGCGGGAGGTTGAGACAGCGACAAATATTTTATTGTAGTTAAATTATAACCGAGAATTGTAAATTTCGTAAAAATGGGGGAATTTTTTGATCAGTTAAATTTCAAGATTGATTAATGCGCTGTCTCATTAATAATGTTGCCAGAATTTTTCGAGGGTGTATTTGACGACGTGTGAAAGAATGTTGATCAGGCCGTTATTATCTGTCGGCCTGGCTTTGCTTCATAAAATATATATCATATATTATTGTAAATCATTAGACAATATTTCTTATTAAATTTGCTCTTTACATGCTATATTTCATTTACTTGTTATAATAATTTATAACAAAAATATTTGTATATTATTATATCTTATGAGTTATTTTCAGCATCTTTCGGTTAAAATCATTTTTTTAATTTAAATTTTCTTATTTGAAAAATTTAAGATAAATTTATTAATTTTTTGTAATAATTATGCAAATTCAAATTTTCTATACATTGCCGGTTCGATCGCCTTAGCCTGGAACAGTTACTTCATTTATAAATTAAATAAATTATTAGTGCAATTTTAATACAAGAGATTTTTTGTACACATTTTAGCTTTTTTTTTATATATATTTTTTCAACCCATTGCTTTTTATTTTTTATTAATGTTATTAGATTTGGCACACAATAGTTTTACAAGTCCTAATTGTTTTAATTTTTATTTGCAAGAAATTTTCTTGATATTTTTTTTTAGTTTTTTTTTATATCATTCATTGTATCTTGGATTGCTGTAAATAATTTAAGAGAATTTTTCTAATATTTGAGAAATAGCTTCTTTATACATTCTAACCATACTTTGTGTCGTGTCCGTAAACATTGTGCGAGAAATGTAGATATTGGTCTCATGAGAGGTCAATATGGCGTTCGTTTCGAAAACATGTGCACATGCTATCAATGTGATGATTTGCATTTGTGACGGCATGCCCACGGGTGGAAATAGCGTCTTAGTTTGTTCCATACACTTGGCCCACTCTCTCTCTCTATTCACTCAAATAGATGTAAAACTAGGAGTATACCGCACATTTGTAACTTGTATTAAATTTTCTTTTTTAATTATACAATAATTGCTTCACTAATTATTTTGCTTTATTTACTATATTTTTATTTAAGGGTTTTTTTCACAACTTTGATTTTTTCATGTTTGCATATTTATAATTAATTGTTTTTGTTGATAAATTCCGGTCACTACACCTTGGCTGTTAAGGCGTTTTTAGTTATGTTTTTTAATAGTTAATAACTCAGGCAAAAGTTTATTGTGCGTTTGGTGCAAGAGCAAGAGACTGACTTAGCCTCCAATAATTATTGGCCAGTGAAAGTTTTGATAAATTGAGTTTTTTTGTGCATAATATATCACACTAAATATGCCTTGCCTGGTTTAGGAATTAATTTATTTAAATATTTTATTAACTTTAGAGGGTAAATTTAACTTTTATTTTTTGGTGTATTAGTTAAAAATGCTTTTGTATGCTTTGTTTAATTTTTAAATAATTTGATATATTTTTTAATTATTTACACCCTTTGCTTTTTCCATAATTATCAATGGGCTGGCGCTGGCGCTGACGTACTCGTCGCTCAAGTATCTATTAAAAAACAAGTCTTAGGTTTAAATTTGACATTTGTTATTGGTCTTAATATTAAATAGCAATTGTTTTTGCAATTTAAAGAATGGTTCACAATTAAATTTGAAGAATTATTCTTTTATGCTTTGATTATTTTTGCATTAATAATGTTGATTTCCTATTTTTTTTTAATTTAAAAAACAGAGATTATACGAATTTTTTATTAAAATTCAAAATGCTCCGTAAAAATAATTTTATTTTTATATGTTGCAATCGTATGATATGATGCTATCTGAATGAATGCCTCTTGCTTTAATTGCATTAGAAACTTTTGGTGGTTCTGGCGCACATTGTCTTCAACTTCTTTTTGTTGATTGTGCAGTAAGGACCTGCAATGACGAGTCACCAAATCGATTATTATTTAAATATATGTAAGTTTTTGTGTTTCGAAATTATCACACTAGTTTTAATTAGAGCCCGGACTTGAGGACCGATCGAGATCACGATCGAGAATCTCGAAAAATCTCGGTCAGGCCAAATTTTTTCGATCGAGATTTCGATAGAGAATCTCGAAAAATCTCGTATCTCGAAAAATCTCACGAGATTTTTCGAGATTTTCAAAAAAATTTTGATAGTCATTTTCCAAAGTGAATTTATTATTCAGTATTGCAAATCTTATTGTCACTGCTGGAAGGGGAAATAACAACAAATTCCATAAAATCAAAGTTCAAAATTAAAAAATTAAATTTTTTCATCATCTAGGTTTTGTTATGTTTCAGCAAATATTCAACATACACCATTTTTTATTAAACCCTAAACTTTAATTATTTAAGGCCCTTTCATTCACTAAATAAATATATCATATACAATTTTTTGGATAAGTTTAGTATTTATTTTCTAGTAATTTGAATATTATTCTTTTTCAAGAAAGCTAATTTTTTCATGTTTGATTAAGTCTGAATATTTTATATTTTAAAAACTTAATATATTAATTTTTATTGTTTTTAATAGATCATTTATTTTGAATAACTTTCATAAAAAATACAATAAAATTCGATTTTTTTGACTGGATCCTTCGTAGAATTTCTTGCTTTTATAGGCGCTTTTTTGCTACTTTTCCTCATCCTTAATAAAAATAGATAAAAATAACAACTCTGAACTTATTTAAAATTTAAAAGAAAAAATTAAAGAGCACAAATAGTAAAAAATAGCAAAGGCCTAAAACATTAAAAAATATGATAGAAACTTATATCATCTCAATACAGAAAAATACAACATTTATGTTATCAAAGATAAAAATATTTACAATAACCCACGAGAACGTTCAAAAATTCTACGTGAACTTAAGCATATGTTAAAAAAATTGAATTAATATTATTCAAAACCTGACACAAACATGTTTTTAATAAAAATCCCCTTAAAATCTGAATTATTAAAACCATGCCCAAAAATCTTCCTACGGCACAGTTTTTTCCCCTAATATTCTATATAAATATCGATAATTCAATGGTTACATTAAAATGCTCATTTTATTTTACAGTAACGCATTATGCCCTCGAAATAACTTATAGATGCAAGAGGCAGATAGAAAATTTAAAAAATGCAAAGCGAGTATTTTAATAATTATTTACTGAACAAACTGGAGGGATTAAAAAAATCATATAAACGCACTACAAAATTAAATTCAATAATTAAAGTTACCGAAGTATCAAAATATTTATCAAATCCAAAATTAACTCCCAGGTACTCAATTGATCGGTTGAATTTCAGCACCACAAAAACATCTAGTTTTAATTTTCTATTATTGTACAAAAGGAAAAATATAAAGTTACAAATAAGTCAATAGCAATCATTTTACTTATAAATTCTAGCCATAAAAACACCAGATAAAAAATTAAATCTATTAAAATAATTGATCAAAGTTTATTAAGCAATTTTTATTAATTAATTATTTTTTAAAAACTTGTAGAACAAACGCTTACAATATTGCTAATCAGTTGCATTTAATGGGGAAAAAAGTAAAAGTCAAAAATATAAATTAATTTTGAAAATAAGCTGAAATAAAGCGTAAATGAAAGCTAAACCAAGACTATTATTAAATTACAAATTAATGCCTCTTAACTCTAAATCTGCCATTTAGTAATTTGCGAGGGGGTCCTTAATTGAACGTGTTTGTTTGTTGCCTTAGTCAAAAGGGATTTGCAAAAAATTAAGGAACTTAACTGATACTAAACTTTTTTTTGTTGTGAATCCTGACGTATTTTTTTGTTGATAAAATTACATGTTCCAATTCTCCCATCAACTATTTTTAAGCAATTTTGGTTCTTTGTTGTTCTTTAATCATTATCTATTTGAAACATATTTTATTGGAAATATTAAAACGGCTAAATTCGATAAAAATTTCAACATCTTGCAAATCCCATTCTGTTGTCCGCAGTTCTCTGAAAATTTTTGTCATAAATACTGTTCGGGACGGGACCTAATTGACCGCCCTCATGCTATCCCCTTTGTTTTCCCCATATTTTCCTCCCATAAATACCCGTCCCTTTGAACCTTCCTCGTCTTTTGACACGGTGAAGTCAATTAAGTTATTGGAAAAAATTTGGATTAATTTTGTAGGGAGTCCTTAAGGGGATTCCAGTGCCGTCCTTCAAGGGCACTCTAAATATCCTTGAGGGGGGCGAACCTTAGGTTCCGTGCGGTGGGTAGGGCATTGTTCCCTACCGTAATCACAAATTTAGAGTGCCCTTGAAGGACGGCACTGGAATCCCCTTAAGGAATCCCTACAAAATTAATCCAAGTACTTGGAGTACTGGAGCATTTCCAGGATCTGTACTGGAGCTTTTCCAGATCTTGGAAAAGTAAATAATGAATAAAATAAATAAATTTGACTCCTTATATAGATATTTCTGGCGCTGAAATGTCCCACGCCATTTGAGCTCAGCCCGTGCGCGCCATTTATGAACTAAATATTTTTTTTGAAAAATAAAAAAAAATTGAAATATAATAATTTTCATCGCGAGATTTGAATTATTATTTTTATATTACAAAGATTTTTTTAAAATATTAAGCCTCTCGTTTTATGTAACATTATCATTAAAATTATTCAAATAATACTGCTTCGTTAGCCTCGAACGCGTTGGGTGGTGTCGTAAGACGCAATTTCTAATTATTTAAGCCGTCATCGTCCTCTTATGTATATATTTTTTTAGATCGTTGAATTTATTCATATGTTGATGTGAAATTTTCGTTATGCTCCAATTGTGACTAACTTCTTTTAAATACTTTTTGCTAGTCGCTGAATTATATCACAAAACATTATTTATGCTTAAACTAAATTTATTGTAAAATTTATTATCAGTTAATTAAAAACTCGTTTTGCCAAATACGTGTTTGAAGGAAATAAATAGCGTAAAACACTAGCTGACACAATGTTTCACATTTTCAGCTAGAAGTTTGAACCATTTAAACTAGCAATTAAAAATAATCATTAAACTTTTGACTGTTCCTTTTTGCAGTTGTATATTTATTTATTGTATAATTATAATATTTAGTATGATTTATAAGCTAATTCTCACGGCTCAACTTTACATAAAACAGTCCAAGGTTAAAGGTTGTTAGTTTACTTAATTTAACAAATTTGTTTTGTGGGCGGCGTGTTTTAATTGAGATATATTGTCTTGATTTCTATTTTAATGGGTTGCTTTGATTTTAAGTGTGTTAAAAATAATCTAAATGGAAATATATAACGAGAATTAATTGTGGTTAATCAGATTTTTATAAGTTTGCGAAGCTATTATTTTTTGGTTAGCACCTGCTAGTCTTTTAATGATTTTTTAAAATAATGTCTGTTCGCACGTAGTGTTGTAGTAGTTGGCCTACGTGAATGGCTGCACAAACTTTTCATGGATAACTAACCAATCATATTTAGGCTCGATGTTATGGATGAAATACTTTCATTTTTTAGGTAGAAAGTAGGGTGCGGAAAAATGGCTTGGACCCGGGCGGGTATTTTTTCGGGTATTCGGAAATGGGCCGGGCGGGTAGTTCCGGGCGAGTATTTTTTTATTTTTTGCCCGGGCGGGTATTTCCGGGCGGGTATTTTTTGATTTTTCCTCCGGGCGGGTATTTCCGGGCGGGTACGGGTAAATACCCGACTCGGGTATTTGCGGTTCGGGTACCAGACCCGGGTAGCGAAAAATCCGGGTATCGGGCGGGTATTTCCAAAAATTTCTTGAAGCAGTGTTAAATTAACAAATATTTTTTTCAATCAAAAGTCAATGCATTTTGATAACAGTTGCATTTTTCAAAATGAATAGAAAGGATAAACAAAAATGTAATAATAATAAAGATCAAAAAAGATTATTTTTGTGTTCACGAAGAGCATGTTTGAGAAACAACAATACCTTTATGGTTTCTCCATTCAACTGTCCCCGATCATAGCTGCATGTGAGACGAGCAGGGATGTGCTCTGTTCTGTTCTGATTTTCTGATTTACCAGAATTTCTGGTGATTTTGGGCACCAGAATTCTGATTTCTGGTTTCTGGTTGTTTTTTTTTGCAACCAGAATTCTGATTTCTGGTTTCTGGTTTTTTAGAGAAAAAACCAGAAAAAACCAGAAATTCTAAGTTAAAATTTTTATTTACAACACCATTTACAAATAGCCACTTTTTGCAAAATTATTCATTCTTGGGCCAATTTTCTTAACAAATTGTCATTAAAAATCAAAAAAAATTTTCCGGCGGCGCCTATCGGCACCGCCGACCCGCCCGCGCCTTTCGGCCGCTTTTCTTCTTCTAGGCGCAAATATTCGATATGGTATTGCGAATCTTTATGCACACCAAAAAGGTGATTTAGAAGTGCTTTTGTGCTTCCTCCTCTGCGATCATATGTAAACTTTTCTTTTTCTTTCTGCCGGCAATCCAAACACACGGCATTATTTCTATCGATTTTTTCATAAAGTCCAATGTTCCAAATATTACTCATTTAGAATAGTAAAGCTAAACATTTTGGAGAATTACATACAATATGTGAAGGAATGGTACAGAAATAAATTAATCCAAATAGAGCATTTGTGGGTAAGGAAACAAAATTTATTTAAAGGATCTTGCCATGAAAATTTATTTTTTTGTAATTTTTTAACAAAAAATACCCAAATCGTGGTAATAAATAGCCGGTTTTTGAGAGCCGGGCGGGTATAAGATACCCGGAAATACCCGGGTTTATGAGGGCCGGGCGGGTATTTTTTCGGGTATTCGGAAATGGGCCGGGCGGGTATTTCCGGGCGGGTATTTTTTTATTTTTTACCCGGGCGGGTATTTCCGGGCGGGTATTTTTTTATTTTTTGCCCGGGCGGGTATTTCCGGGCGGGTACGGGTAAATACCCGACTCGGGTATTTGCGGTTCGGGTACCCGCCCGGCCGGGTACCCGCCCGATACCCGCCCGACTCGGGTACCCGTCCGCACCCTACTAGAAAGGTGTTTGGTTATATTTCGTCTAATTAAATTATTTTTAAGTTTACAGTTTATTCCTAATGTTTGTTAAATTAATGAAAGTCTTTCATTTTAGACAAAAAAAACGTATGTAATTTCTTTTTTTGGTAATTTTTATCAATAATGTATATTTTTATTAATTTTATGTTTTTAATTTTCTTTATTTTTCTATTTTAAAGATTTGAAATGACGATTTACACATTATATTTGTTGTTTAAATGTAGCTATGTTTTTAACATAAACATTAAAGAAAATTTTTGTTAATTAATTTATTAAATAACAGTGTACATTTACCTAATTACAATTTTATTTGGTATATTATGTTTTTTTATCAATTAGTACGCTATTAGTGAGATAAGAAATATTATATTTATAAATATAACCCGGTTTTGCATCCAGCCTGATGCCGAATGCGATAAATCCAATTCAAAACAAGGCATTCGGAGTCAAAGAACCGGCATCTCTCCAAAATCACGGTTCTTGATATTTGAGACAACTGAACTTTGCACATTATTCGGTCAGATGCCATTTCATTGATTAGTCATGATGATGCCCCTATGCCTTATTTTCATATGTGGCTATCTATATAGGCATGTGTTCGGGCGAACTTTTCGTTGGCAAAAGTTCTTTGTTGTAAGCTTTGGAGTAGTTATTTCATTGTGTTTTACATAATATCAACAATTATTAACAAATAATCTTTGTAATTTTGATGCAAATAAGATTTGAAGCCACATTCATCAAAATTTTTAAAAATAAATTTTAAGCCATTTTTATTAGATATCTTAGTTTGGATAATATAATTTTTTAAACAATCATTAAGCCATCTTTAACAATGTTATGTTATTTGAAACAATTTTGAAAATTTATGTGTTATAAGCCTGCGTTTTTTGGAGTTTCGCCTACGGAGTGACAACCTTTCGCGTTGATCTTATCGGGCAGAATGGTTAATTTATTTTAAAGCAAATTAACCTTTTGGGCCTCATTTTTCAGTATTATGTTATTTATCGAATTTATTACTTTTTCTAACATAATCTCAACATTTTCGAGGCATAATCTCATAAATGAGGGATAGTCTCGTTGCGCTTCATTAAAAAATATAAATATTTCTCGCTTGGTATATGTTTTTTATTTTTGATTTTAATAGGTTAGCTATAAATTATAGATACTAATATTTTACTACAATTTTATGAGTTATTTCATTTTTATAATGGGCCATAATTTTTTTCATTTTAGATTTTTCGGCTGCTAGAAAATTTTATCTTACATAAAATATGTAGAATCGGGAAAAAATTGAACTTTTATTTCCTCGGTTCAACATATAATTTAATACTTTATAAATATCAGTAATTTTAATAGTTTATTCATATTAATTTTTATTACGTACAAAATTTACTGTTTTACAAACTACTTTAACTATTTTTAACAACTCTAATTTCATATTACATCATTTAGAATATTTATCTTTAAATAAAATTTGCATACAAAGATATTATTTTATTTATTTTCGATTTTTTCCCAGTTACTTGATTTTTTAAAGGTATTTAATATTATTTTATTTATTTTCGATTTTTTCCCAGTTACTTGATTTTTTTTAATTTTAAATATTTTAAAGGTATTTAATATTATGAATCTTTTAATAAAATGTTAGAAAATGTTATTAATATTAAAGAATTGAAGTTAGCGTCAAGGATTATCGGCAACGCTTAGCTTTGCATTGTTCGAACAACAATAATTTCTGATTACATTATTTAGAATATTTTAATATTTTCAAGAACGAAAAATGCCTGAAATATATTATTTCTTATATTAACAAAGTATTAATATTTGCTTATTTTAATAAGTACTTGTTTCAATTTTCCTATTTAAAAGTTTAGCATGAGCGTTGTTTGCTTATTGTATCGAGGTATAGTGAATTCGTTAGGATAATGAGGTGTAATATAGACATTACCAAATTTTTGGTTTGTTTTATAAAAAACTTTTAATATAATTGTCAAGGGTTTATCTTTAATCAATCCATTTTAAGCTGGTTGTTCTACCTAAGCTAAAAATATGTTAAAAATAACCATAATTCGTAATTCCAAATGACATTTTCTAAAATGTTTTTATGTTTTGATTAATATTATTTTTTATACTGATGTCGAAATAAAAGATTTGTCATTCATTTTACCTTTTTTTATTATTATTGAAATTCTATTGTATTTTTTTCTTATTTACATTTAATTTATTTATAATTATTTAACTAAAATATCTGTAAAAAAAATTCTTTTTGTTTATTTATACTTAAGCGCGTGTTCTTCTTTTCCTTTTTAATTTTTGATGCGGTTTATATCAGAATGTTTAGCTTTCTAATTTTAAACAGAAAATTTATCGTAATCTTAACATTTAGAAATATTAGTTTTCTCGATAGTTAAACTCCTCAATATTTGAATCACTCTCTAAATGTCTCGCCGCACATTCTCGGGGGTGTTTTTTTCTGCCACTTCAGAATATATGAATAAAATTTGATTTTTTGAGTTTTTTCATAAATTTATTTCTTCAATTTTATAAGATTTTGGAACGCTAAAGCTTAAGCAAAATACCTCAGGTGATCAATATTGGTTTTATAAAAATTGATGTTTTCTTATTTTGTTGATTATTTTGCTATTTATTTATTAAAAATCATTAATTTTTTGAATAAAAGGGTTTTTATCGTTAATTTTAATTAGTAAATTTTGGGTTTTCACGTTTCAAAAAGCAATTGTGTTTTATTAATAATTCGTATTTTACTAATTTTGAGTTTAAAAAATGATGCAAATCCAATAATAGAGTTATACACTTTATACAAATTTTTAAGCCAAAGAAGCACGTCTCAGTACGGGTGCTAACCGCAAGAGTTAGCACATAAACAGAGTGCGAACAAAATATTTATAGAGGTTTAAAAATTATGTAAATATCAGTACATATAAGACAAACTTAATTGTAAACATGAATAATTAAATATTATTATATAACAAAGTTTTGTCAAAAACATTATTGCATGCAAAGTAACTCACTGAAAATTTTTTGTTTTCATTTCTTTGTCGTTTTAATGTTTTTTAATTGCACTTAGGTTAATAAAAATAACAAAAGACGAATTTTGTATATACTTTCTTTGCATGGCAAATTTTAGGTTTTATATTTAATCTATGCGAAGTAGACAGAAATACTTGTGCATTTAATAATGTTAAAGATAACCTATTTTTCTGCGGTAATTGAGGTTGTCCTTTTAGTTTTATTTAAATGTCATTATTCTTGAAAAGCGTTTTCTAAAAATTCAAAAAAAACATTATTTTTTATGAATTTAAAATTATTGGTTTATTTTATATACAGTTTAAATGCTTTTCGCCCGACATTAAGTAAGATAATACAAAACAATATTAAATAAGTGCTCACTTCACTTTTGGCTTGACGACGCCTGAATGCCTTCTAATTTAATTCTGAAGTAATTAATTTATTGGCTTATGCAGTATTGTAAACCTCTTAGTTTTTTCTATTATTAATTTGCGATTTTTTACACATTAATTCTATAGGTAAAACCAGTATGCAAGATGTATGTCGTATATTGGCTTTTACATATTAATGGTTGTATTGCTTGCATTTGAATTCTTTTGTTCAAATTTACTATTTTAATGTATTTACACATTTACAAAATTTTTCACTATGATTAGAATTTTTGTATTATTTGAAAATTTCAAAGTATTTTATAGTAACATTTGAACTCATCCTTTTTTCAAGAAAAATATAGAAACAATAGAGGAACCGAAATTTTCAAACTAATTTTTTGACTTTAAAATAAATTTTGTTCAAATTATAACTCCTTTTATTAGTTGAATATGTATTTTCAAAATTTACTAGTAAAATTCGATCAATCTTAGAAAAAAAAATTGATTCAGCGTTATAGGAGAATACGAAGCTTGGACCTTCTTTCATTTTAGAACCTGGAAATTTTTGAAAATTTTACTTTATGCTGGAAAGGCCTTTTTGTTAATGAAAATTTTCAAAACGTAATTCTTAAATATTCAAATAATGACCATAAAAAATAATAAAATAAATATCAGTTAAAATCAAAGAATCGTTATGAGACTTAATAAAATGAAATTCAAAAATGATTTTAATTAAATTGGAAAATATTATTAAAAATATAAGCAGAATATTTGTTATATTGTAGCCATGAAAAATAATAAATAAGTCACTCTTCAAATGCTTTAACTGAAAACCATATTTAGATTATTGTAAAATTTCTTTGTTCATTAATATAAATAGCAACATTTTGAAACTATAATTAAAATCTCAAATTGGCGATTTTATAATTTGTAACCACCCGTCGGACATAACCGCAAAAAAATCAGTTACGTACGTTTTGTAATTTTTTTCTGAATGTTGCTGGACATGTCGGGGAAACTGTTCGCCGATAGTACGCTCTACGTCGGAGCTAAAAACGATAAATTTCTGGGCGTATAAATATGTGATGATAAATCTTTTGAGTATTTTTTTAGAGTTTATATCTTAAAAATGTTATTTTAACAAACATTTGTATGTTTTTTTTTGTTGCTAAAATAGCATAAACAAAAAATTAAACACGTCAGCTGTAATTTTGTGAAGAAGATTTTAACAATTTAAATATAAGTTTAAGAAATATTTTAGCGTAAGCTTAATTTAAATATCAAAGATTTTTGTTTTATTTTAATGATTAACTTTCTTGTTTTAATAAATGTAATCGTTCATTCATTTTTAATATTTGTTTGATTTAAGGCTTGCCGAGAATTTCAATTTTATTAAAATATACTTTAATTTACAGGTTTAATTCTAAATTTGCAAGCCATTTATTAACATTTATGGGTTGGATTTAATCCAATAAATTCAACAATATTTTTTTGCTTTATATTAAAAAGTAAAGTCCCAATTAGTATTGAAACGATGTAAATTTGAAAAGAAAAAAAAGATTTGGAAAACGCCAGCCGATAAGAATTGTAACCATGTGCAGAAAATATTCCGAATTATTTTTATTAAAATCGTGCCATTAGTTTAATAAAATGATGGTGCAGAGTTCCTGCTATAAATAAATGACAGTAGCATTTATATATTTAGTCTTTGTTTTTTTAAACTTTTGTTTGTGCCTTAAGATATAAAAGCAAATCTTTAATCATACCATTTTTTAAATATAAAGATTTAAAATAATATAGTCGTTATTTTATTTGTATATAAATTTTTAAATCATTTTTATGTTGACACAATTATTTAAATTAGGCAAAATTTGGTGTTGGATTGAGTCTATCAAACTTGAGACACTTTTGCAATTTTCGCCGCATCCAATCAATTCCATGTGCTCCATAAGGACGTTGATTGCCGTTGGGAGAAAGCGAACAACTACCATTGGAGAATCCGTCAGATCTGATAATCGGTTTGTTATGAAGGTATGGACAGTTTCATGTTTTATTTTGCGATTGCCTTTGCTTATTCATTTTGGTTAATGCTAGCTTCTTTCTGATTTATGATTATTTTGAGTGCCTTTAATAAAATGTTGTTGATCTGCATATGCATTTGCTTTTACTAATAAAAGTTAATTTTTAAAATTATTGTTGTTAAAAGTACATTTTTTTAATTATTTTTTGTTATTATTCACATCTGGTAGTCCGTTGCTATTTATTAAGGAACAGGTTTTCATTAATGTTATTTATTTGAAATAATTTAGTATCATAAGAAATTGACATTTATTTAAAAATATATTATAAATATTTTTGTTAAACCAGTTTACTGCTTAGCCAAAGCCATGCCTAAAGCTTGTGCAGTCGTAGCCACATCCACATCAGGGCACTTAATCACCAAAATCTTGTAGATTTGTAAATTTATTAAATTATTATTTAATGTTTTATGCTTATATGTCTTAAATAATTGGTTATTAATACCTTATAAGGTAATTTATCGCTGCCGGGAAACCACCCGCGGCAACAAAAGATGTCGTCTTTGTGCTGTGAGGAGATTATAAATTATTCACCTCTTTTTATATTTGATTCATTTTTTTTATAATTCAAATTTATTTTTATATAATTTTAATTTTGTTTTTCACAAAAAGTTTTTATCAGGTCAAATTACTTTGCCAACTTTTAAAATGTTTATTTGCTTTGAATTGAGTGCAATTTTACATATTGCTCTGAGTTAAAATTTATTGGATCTCGACTGCCTTCAGCTAAGAGTCTAGTGATTTTTTGGGGTGGCTTCATATTTACCCGATAATTTTCAAATTATTTACACTTTGTTTTTTAATAACAAATGTTTATTTTCTCATAATATTTTTGATTTTTATCAAGTTTACCTCACTTCTTCAATCATTTTATCTTTCGGTGCTTCCCTTTTTGTAGTTTTTTTAATTTCTTCCTGTTATCTCTTTCGGCTTTTTTTTAAGGTTCTGTTTATTACTGGTTAAATTTATCGCCTTTAAAAATGTTTGCGCTCTGACTAGATACAGATGTTAAAGTTTGTTTTAATTTAATTTTATATATTTTAATATTTGTCAATTTTGCATCCATTCTTCATTTGTGAACATATTATTTTTGAAGAAATAGTGGCTAAAAAGAGAGAGTCAGACGGTTAGAGTAATTTGGTCATCAACGCACCCCATCTAATAATTTTTTTTTTTTGAACATTTTATTTTTTGAAGAAATAGTGTGCTAAAAAGAGAGAGTCAGACGGTTAGAGTAATTTGTCACAACGCACCCCATCTAATAATTTTTATTACTTTTTTGAACATTTTATTTTTTGAAGAAATAGGTGTGCTAAAAAGAGAGAGTCAGACGGTTAGAGTAATTTGGTCATCAACGCACCCCATCTAATAATTTTTTAGTTACTTTTTTGAACATTTTATTTTTTGAAGAAATAGTGTGCTAAAAAGAGAGAGTCAGACGGTTAGAGTAATTTGGTCATCAACGCACCCCATCTAATAATTTTTCGAATATTTGTATTAAATTGTGGAATAATTAGGTTAATTTACAAAAATTTATAAAACTGAGTAAAAAACCCAACAAATATTAAAAAAATTGTTTATGCAAACATAAACAATATTACATTCATTCAAAATACTCTTGCTAAAATTTATCTTGAATAAATTCTTATTGAATTCAACGACGACGATCAAATAACTGTATTTAACTGTTATTGTCAAAGAAAAGGATAAATAAATTTTAAATTAGCTGAGAGTATGTACTTATATATTTGGAAAATTAAAATAAACTATGCAAAAATTGTAAAGATTATTTTTAAATTGAATAAGATTGCAAATAATTTTATAATAAAACTTATTGGTTAACATACTTGAAAGGAATATGAAATAAATAACGAGTTAAATAATAAAAAAAGAATATTAAATATCTAATCTATCTAATGCTCGGTTAAATGAAAATATAATAATTAAAATTAGCTTAATTAAAAATACATTTTGCAAAAAAATCGGCCGATAAAAAACAATAAATAGATTTAAATGCATTTTAAAGTTGTTGTTTATCCGCGGAATGACAACAAGCATTTAATTAAACTTTTATAAAGATTAAGCAAGTGCTCCAACGATCCGATGCTTGCCTTGCGCACTAACGATGCAATAGAACAGTAAGTGATACAAGTTAAAGTGATAAATTTAACACAAATCATATTAAAAATAAACAATTAAATTTTCATAATTAAAAATAAAAAAGTAATAAAAGTATTTACTAAATAAATTTAAAAGCACACATAATTTTGATAAACATTATTGTTTTACCTAAATAGAAAGAGAAACAGAACTTATTTAAACTTACATAAAGGGTATTATGCAAAACCCTGAAACCCCTTAGAAATACTTTTTTTATCACCTTAGAAAATACATTTTGTTTATTCAATTTTAGAAAGTGATCTAAAATTATTAAATTAAAACATGTCAATTGCGAGCGAATCAACCAATGGAGAAGTCATAACAGCTGATCAGGGTAAGAAATTTGTTTGCTCCCGGCAAGTCCCGGTTGTTCCATTCAATTTGATTTGCAACGTTTCAGTTTCCACTGATCAGTTCCCGCGACTGCAAACGGTGATCAGCGACTTGGATCACAAGCAAAAGAATGAGCAGGCAGAACTCTTACGCAAAATGGTCGCCGAATTGGAGGAGCAGAAACTGTCGAATGCTAAAAAATTTGCCAAATTAGAAAAGCTGAATACTCTGCAGGAAAAGCTCGTCAAAATGGAAAAGTATCAGAAAGAACAACAACAGAACATCGTCGACTTGCAGAAGACAGTTGGCGCGTTGAAAGGAATTGGTAGTTTTGGAGTAAAATTTTTGTTCAGAATTCGGAAATCTCTTCCTTTTAGGCATTAGTTTGAGCTTTAATATTTTGAGAAAAAATTATATTTTCTTAGGACTAGAATTCGGGTAAATATTATTCGGTTAAAGAGATTTGTTTAAAACGGTTTATGTAAAGAATTTGCAATTTTTTGAAATGAGTTACTTTTCAGGGGTTAGCTCTGTCCTCGCTGAACTACCAATTCCAAAAACGGATTACGGCATTTTCTACTACGAAATAACCATCATGGAGCAAGGAAATTAGTAAGTTAAATAAATAAATCCTTTTGATTTGAAATGCTTTAGAAGCTTTTCCTTAAAATAATTATACCTACCTATTAAGCTTTCTTTTCATTGGATTTGCGACCAAACAAATGCCATTGGACGACTGGGTTGGCTATTACGAAGGCACTTATGCATACGCAAGCTGGGGCCATTTTTGGGGTCACGACGTTGACGGATGTTCCCGCACCACCAGTGGACGACGTCCTTACATCGAAGGAAAGTCCGAATTTGGCGTCCGTACGTTATCGGATGCGGCGTCAATTTGGCAACTCGCCAAATCATTTACACAACAAATGGGCAGCGTTTGGGTAAAAATGAAATTAAAAGCATTTAACCACTTTTGGGTTGTTTCTTTAATTTAAAAATCATCTAATCGATGGACCATTATTGTGCAGAAACTGCCGGTTTGTTGCCGATGACATTTAGAAAGTGAAAAGAGGATATTTATGGGATTTTGCTGTTGAGGGTTTCTTTGGTCGTTTTTTGTTGTTGTTTTTTTGTTCGATCAAAAGCATTTTATCACTTCAATTTGTTTTCGAATTTGTCAATTATTTCGAGAAAACAAATCCAATGACTTACATCTCTTATCGACACCAATTTTCGGCAAACCGTCAAAAAATTTGGTCAATAGAAACTTTGTCTAAAATTTCGCCAAAATCAACCGTTTATCATGAAAGTCCAAGAAAATTCATCAAAAAGTAATGAAATTGAAAACTAACTAATTTGACCATCTCTCAAGATTTATTTAAAATTTAAACTAACATTCTTCATAAAATTCCAGAATCAAATAACTGACGGAAAAGGGCGTCCCCAAATAAATGACACATCTTAAAAAAGGACATATCGCAGTACTTAATTTAAATAGTTCTTTCTGAAAGATGCCATAAACTTGCATGTAAATGCTTTCAATAGGTAAATTTATTTGATATGTTAAACTTTAACCTGCCTTTCTTAAGATTGAATTGGGTTAATTTTATTTATCTTTCACATCATTAAGTTTAGTTAATTATTGTTAATTTGTTGTTTGTATTATACACCATTTTAAATGTTTCAATATTGAATAAATTGTGTTTATATTTGTCAATGTATAAGATGCAAAAAGTCCACTTCATTAGAGTTCACCTTCATTTCGTGTTGCATGTATATTTTGTTAAATATTTGCAAACAATTAAATTGATTTGTTTAGCCATTAAATTTGCTTAGATAGCCACATTTATATTTGTGAAATACCCAATATACGATGAAAACGCGGAGCATCACTGAATTTAAAACGTTTAAACCATTTCACTTCACACCAACTTATGTTGAAGGTTTTATACTGTATTGATTTTAACTAATCAAATTACATATGTAAAGTTTTCCGAAGGAATTTTTGTAACTGTAATTATCAAGATTAATCGATTACACGTCAAATATCGCCTGAATTTATATTTTTAGATTGCGTTGTTAGTATTTTATGAATATTTGTTTTTTATTCGTAAAATTTCTTTATAATAAAATAAATTTTTTAACAAGTTTTTAAGAAGCATTCACTTTAATTTTTTACATGACCGACATACCCCCAAATATTTTTTTCACAAATTACAAACTCGTCTTCACTCATAATTTTTTAAGGATGATGAACGGATTTAAAATAAAATTATATTTTATGCTTGCCTAGTGAAGACATGCTGAAATTTTTTTGAAAAAAAAATTTATGAACAAAATTTTCTTCAACCCCGACCCCGACCCCCGACCCCGACAATTTGGTCGTCCTCGACCCCGACCCCCCGACATTGGCAACTCTGGCCAACCCCAACCCCGACTTTTCCGCCCCGAGGGGTCGGGGCTGAACCCTACTTAAGATAATCAGTAAATTCAGTTCTTTTTGCTTTATCTTAAAAAACAATTAAATAAACTGTATTTGCTAATGAATTTTAAACGCTTATTTTAAAATCAACTTGTTTTTGAACATACGATAAAAAAATAATTTATGATTACCGTATTTCCTTTAATAATAGACCCGGGTCTATTATTGTTCAACCCACCTCTAAAGGGGTCTATTATTAGAGGGGGGGCTACTAATTGAGGGGGGTCTATTATTGTTTAACCCTTTCTTTTAAGAGGTCTATTATTAGGGGGGGGGTCTACTAATTGAGGGGGGTCTATTATTGTTCAACCTTTTTTGGAAAATTATTCAAAGAAATGTAAAAACTTGGCTTTTATTCACAAAAATTTCTGCCTCCACCGATTAGCCGTTTGCGCTTGGCAGAATCCAAACTGAATTTTTGAACGGCAAAAAATATTTAAACAATGTTTTACCTTTTTCTCATATTCTTCTCATTTTTCATCCACTCCCGTATATTGTTTCTTCCGATGTTGTGCTGTCTGCTGGCCGCATGAATGGATGATTTTTTTGCAAATTCCAAAATGTCGAGTTTGTCCTTGATGGTCAWCTCTCGGCGTTTTCGCGATGAAAGCGGCATTGTCTGCTCATCATTGTTGTCAGTTGCCTGCGAAGTTTCGCGTGCTCCGCTTTTTTGGCTAGTGGTCGGGTTCGAGTTGTCGATATTTGCGTTTTCATCGATGTCATCGGCGAGCCAACAGTCACAGCAGATGACCTTTCTTTTGCGCCGACACATTTGCGCCGAAATCTTTTGCGCCGACACATTTGCGCCGAAATCTTTTGCGCCGACACATTTGCGCC
>MEIZ01000104.1:212828-226064 GCA_001723225.1 Globodera ellingtonae | reverse complement strand
CGCTCCGTATCCCTCTTCTTCAGCATTCGAAAATGAGCATGGCTCAATGGCGTGACACGGTTTGGAACATTTGTGGCAGTTGTGGGCACCGGAAGTGGGATTGTTGCAGTAGCAACAGACCTTAGTTCATAAATTTAAGACTTTTAGGAATGGTTTAGCATGTTCGAGGTTTACCAGTTTTTCTGAAGAGGTAGTCGAATCGTTTCCGGAATTCATATTTTAATATTAACAAATAATAACTTATGCAATTTGCGCTCTATTTGTCCTGACATAAAATGAAAATAATGAATAGGTATGTAAATAGGTAGGTAGGTATGTAGGTAGTAACATTTTTAAGCGCCTATTTATAACATGGGAACTTTATGACCCAAAAAGTTATGGGGGTCTATTATTAGGGGGGGTCTTCTAATTTCTAATTGAGGGGGGGTCTGGGGGTCTTCTATTGTTCAACCCCTCTCCAAAGGGGTCTATTATTAGGGGGGGCCTACTAATTGAGGGGGGTCTATTATTAGAGGAAATACGGTAGTTTATCATTCGTTTTATTTTTGAATGATTTGTTTTTTATGATACATTTTCGTTGACAAGTGAATTTCTTGTTAGAATAAACATTCTGTGGGTGATGCATCGACACATTTGCGCCGAAATCTTTTGCGCCGACACATTTGCGCCGAAATCTTTTGCGCCGACACATTTGCGCCAGTGACATTTGCGCCGGCAAAGTCTTAACAGTTTTTTTGTCGGCTTTTTGCCAGGGTTAATTTTTTTGCACTTATGGGTTCGCTAGGCTTAGGCCTAAGCACCCCAGACTTAGGGTTCGCAGAGTCGATTGGTATATAACTTGTATGGGAATTCAAATGTTTTGTTATTTCTTCAGTTTTTTGCAAAAAATAAAAAGAAAAATTCAAAAATAAAAAACCGCAGGGTGGCTTAGGCGAACCCCCAAGTGCGAAAAATTAACCCTGGCAAAAAGCAGACAAAAAAATTGTTAAGACTTTGCCGGCGCAAATGTCACCGGCGCAAATATGCCGGCGCAAATGTATCGGCGCAAATGTGCCGGCGCAAATGTAGCGGCGCAAATGTATCGGCGCAAAAGATTGAGCACCATTCTGTGAACGTGAACATCTTGGGCCTGAAAGATCGACGAAACATGTTTTTTTGCAGACGATTTTTACATATCTTGTTTATCCAAATTTGCAGTTTATGTTTTATAAGTATATTCATTAATTGTAGAGTAAGTAATATAATTTTATCTTGATTATTGTTATTTTTAGTTAATACTTTTAGTTGTTATTATTTTATGTTTATTTATTTTGTCTAAAAAAACTCCGATATTTATTTTTGGAAAATTTATAGGCATCGCTCACAATTGAAGACAGCTGCTTATAAATTAAAAAAGAATTGCCGATTTGGGCCCTTTCCATGATGGCTGCGGGACTATTCCATTTGCAGCAAAGAAAGTAATTTGATTTTATATGATTAAGATGTTCTTTTTTGCTTGTTGGGCTCGTTGAACCAGCGGATCATTGAGTGGTCACTTTCGTGCACGCATAATTTGATATTTGCTAGTAGATTTAAAATTAAATTTATCTTTTATAATAATGACGATATTAATGATTTTGTAAATTTAGTTAAATTAGCTTCTTTTATTATTCTGGTTATTGATGAGTTTGAATCTGCGCTCCATAGGGTCCATATTTAGCGAAAATTTTCTTATAATTTACATTATGTAACTTTTCTTTGATTATTATATAATTTAGTATAGAAGTAATTTATTTTTAGCATTTCTCTGCTTTATTAGTAGAATAAATACATTTAAATGTTTTGTATTTCAACCTTTTTATCTTATGTTAATTATAATTTAAAAATAAATACTTCCAGTTGTTTCTATTAAATAATTATTACAATAATATAAATTGCATTAATATATTTAAATTTAATTACTGAAGAAATGAAGTTGCTAATTTTTATTTGAGTAGTGAAATATAGATAATTTTTAAAAATTTAAAAATTATGAACTTTTGTTCACACTAAAACTGTAGTTTCATGCGTAGATAAATTTGTATTAAGCTTTTTTTAAATCTTAAAAATAACCTTATAAATTAATAAGAATATTGATTTTTAAAAGGTAATTTTATTCCGTGCATTGTTTACTCTACTATTTAATTAACTTTTTTTTCATAATATTACATTTTTATTTTTTTAGTGCCATTTCTCCGCACACGCTTTGCACACATAGCCCAAATGACCACAACATGTGAATCACCAGCCTTTTCAACGTACTTCAACATTCTATACTAGCTATTTCTACAGATATTTTTTAAGCACTTCATAAAAGCTTATATTTATATTTTTTGTGTATTAATTATTTTAACTTACAATATTTTTTGTGTTTTTTCGATGCGTCGTTTGTAGATTGGATAAATTTTTGTTTATAAGGATTTATTCCCGGACGCTAAGGCGACAGTGAACAGATAGAAATTTTAATCAATTTTTGTTGAAATATTATATAATTAGATTGTTAAGTTAGGAGCTTTCGATTAGCATTTCGTTTAATGTAATAAAGATTTTTAAGTGTGATATTTTAATTTGTTATTCAGCGGAAAAGGCGGAATCATTCTATCATCTTTTGGATTGATTACAAATTGAAAAACACTTTTTAAATTATGCTGTTAAGCACAGCTCTTTCGAAATTTTAAAGCTATTTTTTATAAATGGTATTTTGACGGCATTCAAATTTATCTGAAAGATATAAATAGCTAAATTTATTCAATTTAAATAATTTTATTATTCCTTATCACAAATATTTAAAACTAAAGTATTGCACAAAAAACAATATTATTTCATAATCAATCCAAATTCATTTTAGAAGTTATTAAAAATATTCACGAACTAATTCAAAAATTTTAATGCATAATTTTCCCAGAATGGTGAACACCTGCCGGCCGTTTCGTTGGCGGGCCGTGGGTGGGACCACCATTCATTTTTGTCCGAATTTTTAAAGTCAGCCAAATTCCTTAACACAAAAAATCATTTCACATTTGATATTTTTATACAGAAATAAAAAATCACACAAAAAAATAAACATAGTTTTGTTTTTAAAGTTTTAAATAACTTTTTCTGAATCTTGCATTAATTTTGTTGGTACCTTCTTTTTGTTTGCAATGTTATATTAAATATTAGATTTTTTTTGGTTTTTTAAAATATAACTTCACATATAAATTGTCCTTCTTTTTATAATTAGGCAAATTGTATACCTTTTGCCAAATTCCGCATACTTGCTTTAAGCACTTGATTAAAATTTGTCTTGAAACTTATTTTAAAATTCAAAATTTCGATCATCGATTCCCGTTCACACAGACGCCTGTAGTGTCTTATATAGTTAATTTACAAAATAGCGAGTGAAATTCTTTTTAATATCAATAATGATTATAAACTTTGAACTAAACAAATACATTTACGCAAATGATTTGCGTAAATCMTGCAGGATTATGTAGTAGCTATTATAGTTTTTTGATTGCTTTTATTTTCGAAACTTTGTTGGCGTTCGTTGGAATCATGAAATATTTGTCAAAACTCAAAATTTCAATATAACTCCGGTCGTTTAAAAAGTATTTAATTAATGTCTTTTTACAATAGATGTTTTTTTGTTTTTTTTAATTTAGGTTTTCCTCGGAATGGTTTTAAAATTTGGTTTTGTTTAATTAAAAATGTGAAAAATTGTAATTATTTGATAAGATCATATTTGCGTTCATGGGCCGAATGAAGTACGGACAGTTAAGGTTGGGTGTCCTCTGGCTTCCTCAGTTAGAATTTTCTCTATTCGCTTTGTTTTCGCTTTTCGTGATTCCCTTTCTTGCACAATTTGACGCCGTAATATATTTAAATCATTTTTACTCTTTTAAAAATTGGTACAACCTATTAAGAATTCTAAAATTACAATATTATATCCAATTTTATTTATTCGTTTTCGTTAAATTAAACCAGTTTTACTAATTTTGTTAGAATAAATGCTTTTTTAAGTGATTTAATTTTATTTGAACCTAAAATAGTCAATGTATCAGTAAAATCGTCTCTCCGCGTTCCCTTGTTCAATAATTTGATGGGTATCCAGATGATAGCTTCATTTTTATACAAACTATTATAGTAACGTTCAAATTTCTTACTTTTATTAAATTATTTTTTTCTGGAAGAATTAATTAATTTAATTTTTGAATATTTAAATGTTGAATAAAAAAGAAAATTTTTTCCTCAGACAAGATATTCTTCAATAAATATTTTAAATTGTTGCTTGAATTAAGTTAAAATTTTAACTTTATTCTGTCACTTGTTTTGAATTGTCACGTTCAATGCTTTGTGTTCTCCTGAGCTCGTTTTCAGGAATAATTCTTTATTTTTTATATTAAAGTTATTTTTCTGTATAAGTGCAAAATCAAATTTAAAGAATTTAGCTTTTGCTAAAGAAGGGGGGTATATTTATCTGATAAAAGTCTGAGTTTTTAAGCGGATTATTTAAAATTATAAAACATGAAGCTTATTTTTAAATTATATTTATGTAATATTTATATCATGTCTTTCGTATCGTTTATTTGTATTTTAATAATATTTATTTGGTTAATTTGAGAGTTTTCAATAGGTAAAAGTTATCAATAAAAAATGATAATAAATTTTGTTTAACTATTTATTAACTTGGCTTTTGATTTAAATTTCCTGTTTCGTCCATATTTTGTTTTTCACATTCTTTGCCTTTGATTAGTCATGTATTTCAGTCATGCGATTAAACTGATTGTAATAATCTTTGTTGTATTCTTTTAATAAATTGTAATAATATTTATTCACCGTGGTCTTATTGAAGGAAATTTTTTATATTAGTCAGTTTTTCAAATTTAAAAAATAATATTTTGCCAATTTTTCGAAGAGTCGGCTATTTCATAACAATGATTTTTTTGTAAATATAATAATTAATTAGATATGATTAATCAAAGTCTTCAACGTGAAGCAATGTACACGTACCGACTTTCATGTACAGCTGCTACTCGCTCGATTTGGAATATTTATGCTTTTTATTATTCCATATTTGGAGAACTTCACTTTATTTCGATTAAAATGGTTACTAGTATACATATTTATTGCTGATTGTTGTTTACGTTTTATTTTGGTAAAAATTTAAAGATTTTGTTATCGAGTTGAACATATTCATCGATTTTATATTTTTTAACATAATTTTAAAAATATTTAATTATCTTTATTTTTATAGTAAATAATTTTTGCTTTGTCCAGCTTCTCAATTTGATCGCGCGCTTGGAGTCGTTTTGTCATTTTATTATTTTGGCAATTTCATTTTTAATATTTACTTTACAAAGTGATTCGTATGGAATCATTTAGAAGCATTAGCCTCATCGCTCGCACAAGAAGAAGGAGTCTTGGCAGGGAATTAAGACGGTTCGTGGAATGATTTTCATGCATTTTGAATTTATCTTAGTGAAAAGCACAAAATACTATGCAATGAGATAGATTTTTTGCACCATAAATCCGTAATGTAATTAATGAATGCCAATATATATATAAGGGAATTGTAATCGTTTTGTTTTCTTTTAATATTTTTAATAATATTTATTCACCGTGGCCTTAATGAATGAAATTTTTTCTATAAGTCAGTTTTTCAACTTTTAAGAAATAATATTTTGCTGATTTTAAGAAGAGTGGCTACTTTCATAACCTGGCCTCAGGCACTCATAATAATCAGAAAGAAAAGTCGCCGGTTTTCGGTCTCAATATTAATAAATTTTAATTATTTTATAATTTATATTTTGAAGCATAGAATTAAATAAATCTCAATTTTAGATCGCTTATGTATTTAAAAAATTGCTTTATTTTTTTTGTTTAAAATAATTTTATTTCTGGATATTTTGTTTTGTTAAATTATCTATTTAGAACAAACAAGTAGTTTATTAAATTTTAAAATATACATTTTTATTTAATAAAATGTAGAAATTAATATTTCTAAATAATTAGGTGTATGGGCTCTACCCATTTTTAGCATAATTATGCGGTCGCATAGACGCTTTTTTTTCTGTTGCTAGACGGTTCAATAACATCATTGAAATTTTCAATATGAATATGATTTGCCAGTTTATTTTTGTATTGTGCATTATATTATTAAATAATATAAAATTGTTTTAAATTTCTAAAAAATTAATTTTATACTTTAAACAATAGGTTTATGTTGGTTCGTTTAAATACATGTAAACAATACTTACAATTATATGTAATCGCGTAGCGCCAAAATCAATAAAAAAACTTAGTTTTCTGATTTCGCATTTATTTTTTAACTTTTTTCTTGCCAAATATTATTTTTCAAATATTTGAAAATTTTTTCTTGTTTCAATTCCCATTTGTGTTTGTTTTGAGTATGTCGCAATTATTAAATTAGAAATTTGCAATTTTTTGCAAAGCTTCAATTTTCATTATAAATCGTTGGATTGTATTTGTAAAGTAAAATGATTGCTTTTTACTTTTTATATAATTCATTAGATGGAAAATAATTATCAAATTTTGCAGTTGAAAAAGTTTCTTCGGGCGAATTAATCGATTGCTGTAAAAGACGCAATTCTTCAGGTGATCGTTTGTCATATTTATAAAAATTGTTTTAATTAGATACAAAACAAAGAATTTTAATTCAGTATTTAACTGTTTTGAATGAACTACATTTTTATAGATTAAAGGTTGGAAAATTGCTATAACATTTGACTGGACGTTACTTTGGCAAATGTTGGCCCAACAATGGGGGGGGGGGATGAACATTCACTTTTGGAATTATTAATCTCATTTTATCATAAATTTGAATGTTTTATTTTGTCGAGCAAGATTTTGACCCGGAATTTTAAGAAAGGAAAACAATTTATGGGGAAACTGTTGCTTCAGATCTGATCCTGAATTGGATCATCCGTTAGGAGAGCATTTGGAATGGAAAATGATTAAAATGTCCGGAACCCGTAATTCAAGACTCAGAAAAATTTGTTCTTTTAATGACCGTACTTTGTGCTCCAAGGCATTTGAGAGGAAATGAAGAGACGCAGAGTTGTATGGGCGGAAGAGAAAAAAAAAGCAAGAAAAAAGGCGCGAGAGAAGAACATGCGGAGCGAGAAAAAAAGCGAGATAGTTAGAGAGAAAAAGTGCAGCTGTGGCGCACGTGTCGCTGACGCGTACGCCATTCGCTGCTCATTTGCTGCGTAGTCCATTGGCGTGGGAGTGAGAGAAAGATAAAAGAAGAAAAGATTATTCTTTTCTAATCAAAAGATTTTGTTTTTATTTACGTAATTATTATATAAAGATTTCAATATTTTTATTTTATTTATAAACATTCCATCCTTGGCGCATGAATTATTTGAGTTTTGAATCAGGTGTGGATGGCTCAATTAAAATTTTAAATGGTTAAAAATGTTAAATAATTCTTATTAATTTTGTAAAAAATTAAAACATTTGTTTATATCTAAACGCATGGAAATTTGTAAACAACTAGTTGGAAGGCTTTGTTGATATATTTAGTTTTTTTTAGCAATTGGATGGTTACTTAAATTTTATTAATTAATAGATTAATTTCAAGATCATAAATGTTAAAAATTTATTACAAATTTAGGATAAATTATAATTAATTTTTTAGAAATAATCAACTATTACAAATACAGGATTCAGACGTCGTAAATAATCTCCCATAGTCATCCAATAAACTATCAACTTTTAATCAGCCTCGAAAAGGTAGATTAATATATTATTATTAACAATTTAATAAAGGTTTTAGTTTTTTGTGATTTTAAAATTAAAATTCAGGGAAAAAACATTTACGCTGCTTGAGCAAAATGTCAGGTCAATATAATTTTTTAAATTTAAATGAACACACAAATAGTTCAAATCCTGCAATAATATGTTTTATTTTGGATTTGTTAGATTTTTATCTTCTTTTTCAAATAAAGAAAACCTTTTTATTTTAACATGCATATAACGTTAAAAACCAGTTCCGAAAATTTTTTGTTGCGCTCTGTTAAATTTTTCAATCGTCAGTAGACGAAAATTATCAAATAACGAAAGAATGAAGAAACTTTTGACGTAATATTTGAGAAAAGTCTTTTGTCCTCATTGAAGTCAATTGACGATACGCAGCGGCGCTAGCTTCTTTGGTGCTTTTGGCTCATTTAATTTTTTTATAAAATGCAACAATTAACATGTTAATTTTAGCAAACTCCGTGAAAAAATTTGGTTTTATATCATTAAGAATTTTGATAGATTTTTAAATATTCAGTAGACAAAAACAAACCAAATGTATTTAAAAAAAATGTAGATTGTAATTTTTTATGCAAAAAGATAAATTGTTATTTTTATTCTCTAATATTATAATCTTTTTCAAATTCTTTTTTTGCTAAATTTCAATCAGTTTATTTAATTATTCAAATATTAAATGAGTTTTATTTATAATATAATTTATACCTTTTAACAATCGATATTTAAGTGGATCAAACGTGGACAATGAAGTCTATGTTTAGTTACGACACGCGCATCGTGTTCAGCACTCAAGGAGTTCTTTGTATTTTAAATTTAATTTAAATATTAATTTATTTAAAATTATATCTTTTTTCAACTACGCATAATTGATACCGTTTATTGAAGAAACGGATTTTATTTATGTCTGAATTTTGTTTTTTCTTAAAAGCATCGGTGCGGTGTTTTGTACATTTTGTAAATAAGTTTAGTATCTTTGTATTGTTTTACAGTATAATATTGAAATTTTTATTATTATATATTTAAATTTTTGTTTTACGGTTTGTTTGTAAAGTTGTGAAATTATAATCCTTGTGTTTTAAATAGTTGATAGTCTGGTAAGTTTTTTTTTATTAAAAATAGGAAGAGGTAAAATTGTTTTAATCTTTAATTTGCACATTAAAATAATTTTGCATTTTATTTTCTATTTATTAGTTTTTTCAAAAATTTAGTTTGTAAATAATAAACGTATATTTAACGAACATACTTTTTTGCATTAAACTTTTTTTCTTTTTTTTTATTTTATGATTTTTGTAAGTTATTATAAAATAACGTAATTAAATAATATTTTATTCACTGTGGCCATAAGACGAATAAAATTTACTTTTATATTTTGCTGATTTTAAGAAGAGTCGTCCATTTTCATAATTGTTATTTTTTCAGTAAACTAATGAAAAAATCGAAGTTTATTTATTTTTTAATTTCTTAAATTATCAATAAGTTGTTTATATAAAAATAACGAAATTTTAAAATATCTTCATAAAATTAAATTTTGATTAGTCGCAAGTTGTTAACTATTTTTGAAGCATTGCCTGTTTATTGAAGATTATAATATCTTTCTGTATAAGTAGAAATTATAGTTATAAATTGATTTTAATTAAATAATATAGAGTTTTTCAAGTTTAGTAATAATATTTATTTAACACGTATTGTTGAATTTTTTTATATATAATTATTATGTATTTTAGTTTTTGAACAAATAAAACAAAAAATGTATTTTTCCCATTTCATCCTCAACGGCTTTGTTTCTAACTTATCAGTACGTCGAACCCAAAGTATAATTTTTATTAAAAACTTTATTAAATATAAATTTAGGAATATTTTTTTAAAATATAATGTTAAATAACTATCTGTAAATTGGGGTACAAAAAGATATTTGGTGAAAACACTGCGACAGATTAATTAATATTTGAAGCTTTGAGAATTTGTTTATGTCGTGTTCCAATTCATTTTTTTCTATATTTGTCTATAAATATTATTAATAGTTTGATTTGTTTTTTAGCGCTGTAAGAATAACGTTTTTTGCAAATCATCTTTAAAACTTCGTTGTTTTTCAATATTTACATGAATACTAAAATATATATAATCTCAAATAACGGTAAGTTGATGTTGTTGTGTTTTAAGGTCAATGTAATTACATATTTATTTAGCAATTAAATTTGCTCGTTTTTATTAATGTTTTTGTAATATGAAGAACAAAATATTTATTTTACGCTTTTTAATTTTAACTTATGTATCTCACATCGTCCGTTTTTATTGTTCCAATTAAAGAAAGCATTTGCCGATTTTAGTTTCAATCATTAAATCTTTCGTTGTTAAAATTTATAATTTGTTTGTTGATAACGACAGTAAGTGGTTAATTGCTAATTGAATTGATTAACTAGACTAATTATTGGTTAGCTATTTTAATTAATTTAAATTTTTCATAATTTGATAAATTTCATCAGAAATTTAAAAATTTAATGTTATAGAGAAAACATTAAATCAGAAAACAATGCAATTTTTTATATTAATATTTAAACACGCTTTCTTTTTTTTCTATTCAAATAATGGAGAATCTTAGATTAATAACCAATTCATTTTTAGGACCAGGGATCGCTCCATTTAACGTTAAACTGCTGCCGAACTTTTTGAATCGGTAACTTACTATTTTGAGTGATTCATATTTATAAATTTGTATTATAAATGCAATTTTAAAATTCGTTTTTTCTTTTAAACATAATAATTTAACTGCTGCCTTTAGTTTACTTTTCATACTTATTTATTTTACGCTTTTTTGATAAGCTACTTTTATGGGTTTGTGCGATACGAAAATGTTTGCTTTTTACTCCTCATTTTTATTGATTTTATTTCTACCCTTTTTTTACGGTGGGTCTTATAATTGTAATTTTATTTAGCTTTTTAAAATTTATAAATTTTATAATGTTTCACCTTAAATTTATTATATTTATAGTTTTATTAATTATTGTTTCTAGTAAACAATTTTTTAATATGGAATATTACTTATTTCGTTTTTTAATAAGCCACTTAGTAATTTGATAAACTTAAATTTTTATGTAAAATTTAGATAATTGTTAATACATAAGACATCTAATTTAACTTTTTTTGACCTAGTATATATTTTTTAAATTTAATATTTAAAATTACGTTTTACTCTTTCATATTCAATTATCAAACAGTTAGGTAATAGATAAATTACTAATGATTCAGTATTTTTTTTAATCTTTTGGTGAATTAATTTTATTGGATTGAGTGGATGTTATTTTTAATCAATATAGCTAAAACTTTAAAAATAAAATTATTAAAAAAAATTACCAAAATAATATTTTTTTAAAAATTCAAAAAAAAAATTAATCAATTTTTAGCCCTTTTTTTTATTATTTTAAAATCCATTGATTGTAAGAAAAAGTTTTATGATAATAATTATTAAATTGATTAATTATTTATGTATACTATAAGAAAAAAGTACTTTATTTTTTATTTTATCACACGTTATAAAATAACTAATTTATCTTAATTAAAATATTTGATACAATTCTGCACAAAAATCTTGCTTTATTTATTTTTTCTAAATAATATTTTCTGCTGTATTTCTTTTATTTGTAGCACTTTATCGAATGCTTTTTAATAAGTTTGCTTTTTTTTATTAGCATTTTTTATCCGCAACCAAATCACGGTTAAAGTAATTGTAACAAAAATATGAAATAATTTATTTTCACTGATGCTTGGGTGTTTCAATTTTTTATAAATTTTAATTTTTAAAAATGATCAGTAAAATATTAGTAATAGCGTTGTAAATGTTGTTTGATTGTTTTTAAATTGACAGGCAATTCTGCTGTTTATTGTTTTTTTTCTTAAGGAATTTTGGGCAAAATGCCAAAATAGGCTCAAAAATCTTAAAATACCCAAAATAGGCTTGAGCCTATTTTAGGCTCGAAAAGTCCAAAATAGGCTCTTTTTTTTTAGGCTCGGATAGGCTCGTTAAAACGATAAAATTTCCGACTAAAAACATGTTTTTCGTGCATAACTCGTCAAAACAAAGCTGCAGAAAAAATAGGCTTAGACCTAAAAAACCCACTCTAATAATAATTAAGTTATCATTAAATTTTTTTTATCAAGCAAATTTTAGTTAAATTAAGTTATATAAATTAATAAAATATTATAAATGTGTTAGGATGAATTTGAGTTAACTAAAAAAGAAAATCACGCGCCAGCGCGCTAAAAGCGCGATGTAAAAAAATCCGCGCAATTTTTCGGCTTTAATATTGTTACGAATTGTTAATAATTCAAAAAGTTCGAGTAAGATTTCGAAAAAATTAAGCCTTGCCGAACTTTATTAATATTGAATTGAATAATGAAGAATGCTTAAATATAATAACTTTATAATGTTCAATTGCACAAATTGTTCATAGTGCGAAGTTCAGTACGCTAATATATTTATTTAATTTTATTAATTCGTTTTGTATTACGCAGAATATTTAGAAGCATTTTATAATCTAGTATTTTTTTAAATTTATTTAAATTAATGTCTTTATGCTCATCGGTGTTTTTGTTCCCTTCCTCAGCAATTAGAATTGCGCCAAACTTAGTTTCGTTTTGGATAAATTTTTAATGATTCTTTCAATAAAAATAGCAAGCTGGAACAATATTAATAGTATTAGACTTGTTTTTCATGAAAATATATAATAATAAATTGATTATATTATTTTACTTTTCCATCCAACGTTATAATGGTTAGTGCACAATGATATTTGTGGCTTTTGAATCCTTCTGCCAAAATACGCGTTAGCCGAAAACCAGCAATTCTCAAAGCCATTATGTGTTTTAATAGATTTTCGAAAATCGATCAATTTGAACTTTTAATTATATTTTTTTTAATTTATATATATGAAAATATTTTACATTTGCCGTTTAATCAAAAGACTGCATAAATATAATATAATGTTACTCTATATTTAGAGATCAATTCACTGTTTTGTATGATTTGCTTTTTTAAAATTTTATTATGCATAATTCATTAGATTTTTCTATACATGATTTTGATTTAATTAACTATTAACCAGTTTAAATTATTTTAATTTTATCTCTCTTAGAATGTTCCCAATTTTGGCTTTTTCTTCATTGAGCCATTCCAAAAATGTTTTCTCAATGAAAGTTTGCCAAATCTCGTGGTATCGACGAAATTGATTTTGTTGGCTGGGGACCATCTTGTCTACGCTACAGACCAGCCACTTGACTATTTTCTTATTACAATAACATTTTATAAATTTTTTTTGGTTTAAGCGGCATTCCATCTAATAATTTTTTAGTTACTTTTTTGAACATTTTATTTTTTGAAGAAATAGTGTGCTAAAAAGAGAGAGTCAGGCGGTTAGAGCAATTTGGACCAACGCACCCCATCTAAAAATTGTTTTAGTTGAATTT
>MEIZ01000104.1:175680-210755 GCA_001723225.1 Globodera ellingtonae | reverse complement strand
TCTTCTAATTGAGGGGGGTCTTCTATTGTTCAACCCCTCTCCAAAGGGGTCTTCTATTAGGGGGGGGGGGTCTTCTAATTGAGGGGGGTCTTCTGTTTGAGGAAATACGGTATTATTAGAACTTTTTGCACTTAACGATAACAAGAATACTATCAGACAAACAAGAAAACATAACCTCACCCTACTAAATAATTTTCTTATAAATAATATGAAGTAACGAAGGCAAACCCATAATCATGGCTGAAAAATGAGGCAAGAGGAATGTCTATTTTATTGTTATATAGTTATGCTTGTTTATTTGAACTAATTAAACAAATTAAAAATGACCTATCTCAAGTCCGTCCACTAAATAACATTGACCGCGCCAAGTGGTCAAAAATCTTTTGTAACTATTTAAAAAATAAACATAATATTTTATATTAAAAAGCTATAACTAATTCACAATATCGTGCCTATCGTTATCATAATCTTAAAATAAATAAAAAATTATAAGTATTACATTGATATAATTTATAAAATAAAAAAATAACTTTATTTAATTTCATTATTTTATAAATAATTAGATATTTTATACTTTAAACTAAGGTAGCACGGGACCGGGACCAATACCTAAATATCTTTTCTGGAACCGAAAAAGTCCCGGGTTTTCAGACTCTCCTATAAATGGCCTCGGTTCTTTCAAACCCTTTTTTAGTCACTTAATCCCGAGTTTTTTGACCAGTATAATTAAGTCCCGGTCCCGGTGTTTCCCAAAATTGCCGTCCCGTGCCACCCTACTTTAACTAATACCGAAAAAAATAGTCGGTACTTTTTTGGTTTCGGTACCAAAATTTTTTAGAATAACTTTTTTAACAAAACTTATTTTATTTCGGAGCTTGGCTTTATCAATATTTACATATAATTGAGTTTTGGGAGATTGCGGTTCAAAAAATTTGCATTTCGGCTTTTCTTGGGCGTAACCGACAGCATCGATAGTCGTATTTTTTTTATTTTTTTGGTATTTTTTTCTAGTTTTAATAAAACAAAAGTGTCGAAGTCTGTGTGAGCATGCAATAACTAAAAACAATATAAGTGAAACGAAGTTAATTTTTGATTGACCCTATTGTTTCTTGTGCCTGAAGTCAACAATTAAATCTCCATTGCTGCTATTTTTAGATCCTATTTATATTAATCATTGTAAATTTTCTTAAAAATACACGAAATTTTCAATCTCAAAATTAAAATCATGTCATATAATTAGATTTAATTTTAATTTTTTCTATATTACACAAAATATTATATATTTAAAAGATTAAATTTAGCAATTATGCATTTATTTAAAAAACTGACAATTGTCAATGGCCAAATGTTGGTTAAAGGATGAATAATTAATATTTTTTAAAAAATGCAAATCAAAATTTTTTATTAAAAAACTTTTTATTTACTACAATTTAAAACATAACGAAAAGTTTGCGAAGATATGCGGGACTTTAGTCGTTGAGATGAATTCTGAGATTTCACGACTACAAAAGGATCAATTATTTACCAAAGATAAAATCATTTTTAAATATATAAATAAACCATTTTTTGCTTTCTATACGACACCGCTATTACTTTCTAATTATTAAAAAAATTACGATAAACGTTATTGAATTAATAAATATTTTAAAAGCGTTTGTTTGTGAACTGAAGACGACGACGTGCTGTATGTCTGCACGGTAAAAGAGCAGTGATTGTGAGTGTGCAGTCAGCTTAATCATTATGAAAGTAAATATGGTTACAAGCTTTTAATTTTTTTAATTAAAAACAATTTACCAAAAGCAAGAAATAAAGTTTTCATTTTGATTTATAAGTACAGGGACCATTAATATTACAAGAATACAAAATCTTGTTCGACAATATTGTGGCAAATTATTTAACAATTATTTTTAGATATCGGTAAAATAAAAATCAAATTTTATAGTTTAACTAAAATACAATAATATAAAAATAAAAATAAAGCTTCGATGTAAAATATGAATAAAACAAACTGCGGGTGGACATTGAAACACTTCATAACTATGTCTATCAAAACAGAACTTGAAGCACACAGGCAAGATTGAAGGACTAATCTATCTACTAGTGTTCTCAGACGACGGAGTTTCTGCAAGAAATCGACGAGGGTATTAAATAAAATTTTTTTAATTGGGTACATCTTAAACCGAATGCAGCATTCCAATTAATTATTATTGCGCACCTAGCATCGCAAAAATGAAAAATGTTATTTCTGTAAAGACATATAAGACAATTGTTAGAAATAACAATAAAAATTATGCAAACAAATAGATAAAAATTTCGTTATTAAGGTGTCCGGACTTTTCGACAGTGGACTATTCGACAGAGGACTTTTCGCCAGTGGATTTTTCGACAGTAAGCGGACTTTTCGACAGTGCTGGACAGTTCGACAGCGGCGGACGATTCGACAGCGGATTTTTCGACAGTACAACAAATTAAAAAAAAATTTTAAGTTAATTAAAATTTTCAAAAAAAATTTTATATGTAAGTCAATACTCAAAAGATAGTTTTATCTAATTATTCCAATTCCAATATATGTTCATGAGTGAGTGAGCTGGCGCAAAGTTCTTGAGATGGTCTATAAAATAAATTTTCCTTATCAATATCTAATGAAAGAATATGTTTGTAATTTGTCTATTTTCGGTCAGATTTTGAACTAAGATGTCGCAATAATCAAAGCTAATAATCATGGCACAAAATTTTGAAACCGCAAATTTAGTCACATACGAAGGTGTTTTTTACTAAAAAAATAATTTGAGAAATAAATGGGCATCAGAAATTCAGTGAGATAATCAGAGGCATGTAAACAGAAGATGCCCTAACCTTGTATTAAATTTAGATAGATAAAACTATCTTTTGAGTATTGGCTTACATATAAAATTTTTTTTGAAAATTTTAATTAACTTAAATTTTTTTTAAATTTGTTGTACTGTCGAAAAATCCGCTGTCGAATCGTCCGCCGCTGTCGAATTGTCCAGCACTGTCGAAAAGTCCGCTTACTGTCGAAAAATCCACTGGCGAAAAGTCCTCTGTCGAATAGTCCACTGTCGAAAAGTCCTAGCGCCGTTATTAACATATTTCAATTAAACTCTAATAATGTGTGCTAAAGTGCAATCGGTCATAGGAACAATATGCAAACCTCGAAGTAATCGCAAAATAAGCTTATTTTATGCAAAACAGAAATGATCTATAAGCCTTTATACAAGCAATTAACAAAACCTGCAATCGATAATTAAATAAAGAAATGAAAAGCTTGTTTCTCGGATTTGAAAAATATAAACAAACTTTATAAAAACAAACGATAAATATTGACTTAAAATATATACAACTTTATTTAAATATTAGAGAAAGAGTTAGCATTTCGTTGGCTGTAATAAATAAATAAATTAATGTACGAATACCTGTTCCACAACATTAACTATTAGCTTTTGATCTTGATCATATTCATCAATCAATTTGACCCCGTTGTTTACGTTGCGTTGAGACTCTGTCATTTACACTTTGGTAAAATGTTTAGTGATTATATTTAATAGAAACAATAATTATTTATTATTTTATATTATGCAAATCAAAAGTAAACAAAATTAGTAATTTTACACCTTTTCTTCATATAATCATTACAAAGAATTAAATAAGAGAAATCATTAAAAAAAATAATTAATTATCCAACTCGGTTACTTAAAAACTATAAAACATATATAAATGTAGATAATAACAAATAATATATCTGAAATATAAATTACAATGGTAAAAAATATCGGATTTTCGTCCAACCAATTATTTGGGCATTGTTTATTAAAAGATTTACTGTTAAAAAATTGAACTAAATTTGAATTGGCATATTAATGAAGAATAATAAAATAATTTAAATATATTTATAAATTAAAAAATAAAATCAACTTTTAGTTTTATAATGCTTTTTCAAATTTAAAAGCATATGTATGAATGAATTAGTTTGCAACGATAATTTTAGTTAAAAAATAATTTAAACAGAAATAATAAAATTTCTACTTTTAGTAGCCATTATTGTGGGAAGGCCACAATTAATCTTAACAACATATGCTACAAATAAATTGTAACTGCAAGCGTTACCTGGGTTACGGCCAAAAAGGTAAAAAATATAGGCAAAATTAATTAAATAAAATTATTCTAAGAAAATCTAAATAGTTATTTTTTTGTTCAATATAAATTAATAGACTATGAATAACGCTTAAAAATATTGGTAAACAAATAAATTTTTTGCATTCAACAATTTATAAAAGTATTTTAAACAAATAGACACATAAATAGTTTGCGCTTAAAGTAATAACAAAAATTATACGTTTATCAAACTATAATATTTAGCTGCAATTAATTTTGTGCATATTAACTTTGACTCAATAACTACATTGACGAACTCTTAAAAATGGCTAGTACGTCGTTGACATTGAAAACCCCCAACTGGGGATAGTCAACAGGTTGGGAATTTGTTTCCATCAAATTACGATTTAAAAAAAATATATATATAGGCAATTCCCACAGAAAAAAAAAATTGCTCTAAATTACTTAAATACCTTTACTAAATCCAATTTTGTTTGTTTGAGCATTTTTTTTAATATTGCGATACTTCCTTATATATTTTTTTCCATTTTTTTTGTTTCACAAATTTGAATTTATTGCCAATCAAGACATGTGTTTATATTTGAATTGTAATGAAACTAACAGTTCGAACATAAAGTAGGGTAATTGCCTTAAAATTAATTGAAAAAATATTTTTTTGGATATTTTCTTTTTGATGATTTTTCTTACATACAATAGGGTTGCTTTTACTTTTAATTTCTTCTATCAAAACACTAGAAACAATGTTCGTTCTTGACTCTAAAGGTTTTGCATAAATTATTTCTTATTTATTTCTAAAATCATAATTTGCTTTTATGATATACATAAAGAAAATTGCTAGAAAAAATTGAAACAAAACTTTTGATTAATGTATTTCAATAGCTTAAATTAAACAAATATATATTATTTATACCACTTTTATAAAAAGTATTTATAAAATCAGAAATTTCCTGCTTAATTTTGCTAAAATAAAAATAACGCGATTAATATTACATATTACAAAGATTTAAAAGAAATAATAAAAAATAGTTTTAATAATATTTATTAACAATCCAATTGAATTCCTTGAATAATTATTCAAAAATTAACTGGTTTCTGCAAAAAAGCAAAAATTAAAAATGTAATACCAACATGAATCTAGATTTCTGCAAAATCTGTAAAAAAATTTGGTGGCAAATATCATAATATTATTTCTCAGCAACAACTATTGGCTCACTCAAATTTGACATTTTATTTTAGTGACGAATGAAAATCACTTTTTCAACGAATTTTATTGTTGTGAAATATTTACTTTATTGAAGTTGTCTTTACAATTAATACTTTTATTTCATAGTTTGTTTTAATATTTGTGTAATTGTGAGTTCTTCTTAAAAAATTGCAAATGAACTTTTTTATCATGTATAAAATTATTAATATTATCCAGCATCAAAATCAATATAAATTTAATCTGTCTCTCCCCGCCTGACTCTCTCTTTTTAGCACACTATTTCTTCAAAAAATAAAATGTTCAAAAAAGTAACTAAAATTTATTAGATGGGGTGCGTTGATGACCAAAATACTCTAACAGTCTGACTCTCTCTTTTTAGCACACTATTTCTTCAAAAAATAAAATGTTCAAGAAATTAACTAAAAAATTATTAGATGGGGTGCGTTGACGATCAAAATACTCTAAGCACACTATTTCTTCAAAAAATAAAATGTCCAAAAAAGTAACTAAAAAATTATTAGATGGGGTGCGTTGACGATCAAAATACTCTAACCGTCTGACTCTCTATTTTTAGCACACTATTTCTTCAAAAAATAAAATGTTCAAAAAAGTAACTAAAAAATTATTAGATGGGGTGCGTTGATGACAAATTACTCTAACCGTCTGACTCTCTTTTTTAGCACACTATTTCTTCAAAAAATAAAATGTTCAAAAAAGTAACTAAAAAATTATTAGATGGGGTCGTTGAGACAAAATACTCTAACCGTCGACTCTCTATTTTTAGCACACTATTTCTTCAAAAAATAAAATGTTCAAAAAAGTAACTAAAAAATTATTAGATGGGGTGTGTTGATGACCAAATTACTCTAACCATCTGACTCTCTCTTTTTAGCACACTATTTCTTCAAAAAATAAAAAGTTCAAAAAAATAACTAAAAAATTATTAGATGGGGTGCGTTGATGACCAAAATACTCTAACAGTCTGACTCTCTCTTTTTAGCACACTATTTTGTCAAAAAATAAAATGTTCAAAAAAGTAACTAAAAAATTATTAGATGGGGTGCGTTGATGACCAAATTACTCTAACCGTCAGACTCTCTCTTTTTAGCACACTATTTCTTCAAAAATAAAATGTTCAAGACAGAAACAAAACAATTTTTAGATGGGGAAATACTCTCCCCGCCTGACTCTCTCTTTTTAGCACACTATTTGTTCATAAAATAAAATGTTCAAGAAAGCAAAATTTTTTATTATAAGAAAAATTGTTAAAAACAGAATTCGTTATAATTATATTTAAACTAAAATGTTTCGTTCATCGTTTTAGTTTGTTTTTAATAAAATTGTGCCAGCGCACTTCATCTTCCTATCATAGTCTCAGATGCCAAACATAATCGGGATAGCTCAACATCTCAAAAGCTCAACTGTATAAATTTTAACTTTCTTTTTTAAAAATAGCTAAATTAAACATAGACAGGCATTTAATTAGAATGAAAATAAAACTGTATTTTTAGATCAAGATTTAATTGATGTTTTTAAACAGAACTCCGGTGTCTTAAGCATGGCAGCCGTCGCCCATTTTTGCATATTTTTTAATACTTTCAATCTTTAAGTTAATTGGAATATTTATGCTTTTATTATTCCATATTTTTTGAGTACTTAGATTTATTTCGAGTTTGCATATTTCATGAATATAAGTTTGCTCTGATCATTTTTAAATAGATTTTTTGTTAATTTTTTAATATTTTTTATTTAATTTATTAATATTTATGATTAGTTCCTTTTTTAGTGATGTTCTGTAATGCCAATTATGTTAGACTGTATAAAATTTTGTTTTAATTCATTAAAATTTTTATAGTTAGTTAATTATACTAAACTATTAAATTATATTCAAAAAAAAATATTAATAAATTTAGAGAATTATATGATTAAAATACTGAGTTTGCTTCATCATTGAAGTGAAAATATCATAATATTTTTAAATTTAATTATTTATTTCTTTATTTATATATTTGTGGTAAATTATTTTCAAATATATAATATTATAGCATTTGATAAAAACATTTAAATACATTTTATTAATAATCAAGGCGAAAAGAATGATGTTGTTGACCTGAATGATCAGCAGATGTGGACGGAAACAATGTGCCTGTAGGCTGATTAGGCTTCGGTTGAATCTCTTTGCATATGTAAAATCGGTTAAATAAATAAATTATGTTTTATACTTTAAAGTATAAAAAAAATGTTTTGTATTTAAAATAGTACTCTAGTTTTAAATTTAGAACTTTTAAGTATGTATATTATTTTAAAAAAAGGTTTTCTGTCTTTATTTTAGAAAAAGTATTAAGGATGGCCAATGAATTATTTGAGTTTTGGATCTGGTGTGGGTGGCTTTATTTAAATTTAAATAGATTGCTTAATTTTTAAAAATTTAATTACCGTAATCGTTAAACATTATCATTTGGCATTATGTGCTCCGTGTTGAAGAGATCCGGTTCCAAGTCGATTAGGAAACATTAATTTAATTCAAATTAACTATTTTTTATTAAATATCTACCATAGCCAACGCGAAGCCTTGGCGAACTTTATTAATATTGAATTGAATAATGAAGAATGCTATATAATAACTTTATAGTGTTCAATTGCAAAATTGTTCATAGTGCGAAGTTCAGTATGCTAATATATTCATTTAATTTTATTATATTCGTTTTGTATTACGCAGAATATTTAGAAGCATTTTTATAATCTAGTATTTTTTCAATTTATTTAAATTAATGTCTTATGCTCATCTGTTTTTTTGTTCACTTCCTCCTCAATTAGAATTGCGCCAAACTTAGTTTCGTTTTGGATAAATTTTTAATGATTCTTTCAATAAAAATAGCAAGCTTGAACAATATTAATAGTATTAGACTTGTTTTTCATGAAAATATATAATAATAAATTGATTATATTATTTTACTTTACCATCCAACGTTTTAATGGTTAGTGCACAATGATATTGGTGATCGATAAATATAATAATGTTACTCTATACTTAGAGATCCATTCACTGTTTTGTATGATTTGCTTTTTTTTATTTTGCTAAAAAAATATATTATCCAGAATTCATTAGATTTTTCTATACATGATTTAGATAGCATTAATTGATCAACTTGGTTAATTAACTATTATCAGTTTAAGTTATTTTTATTTATCTCTTCAGAATGTTCCCAATTTTGGCTTTTTCTTCATTGAGCCAGTGCAAAAATGTTTTCTCTGAACATATTGCCAAATTTCGTGGTTTCGACGAAATTTGTTGGCTGGGGTGCCATCTTGTCTACGGACAGACCAGCCACTTGACTATTTTCTTATTACAATAACATTTTATAAATTTGTTTTGGTTTAAGCGGCATTATAAAATAAAGTTTTTATTGTGTGTGTTTTATATTTTTGATTCCTTCTCTAAATCTTTATTTGAGTTTTTAACTGATCTGTAAAATGCTTTTTGTCCTAAAAAATTATAATTACAGAATAAATATTTTTAAAATGTCTCGCCGACGACAATCAAATTAATTCGAACAAAATCATTTTGTTTTAGAATGGGTTTTTAAAGTTTTAAGCTGGATTTTATTTTTAAATATAAAGTGAATTTTAGTTCTGATTATTAATACGCCTTTGAAACCAGCTATAAAAATCATTATTTTTTCTGCCTCTGGTACCCGCGGCAACCCTGTGCCAGAGGCCGCCGGGAAAAAAAGTAATGTTTTCTTTTTTTTGATTAAGAATCAGTAAAAAAAGTAATTCATTAGAAGAATAAAAATGAACAATCGGGAGTAGAAAACTCTCAGATAAATAAGTTCAAATAAAGAGTACTGAGCCATACTTGCATTGAGTAAGACGAAAATTAAACGTTTAAAATTAACCAAAAAAAACCGGTGTGCTTAAACCGCCGGTTTGGGTACCCGGTTTTCGGTAAAATGCGATTTTGAAGACTCGGTTTTCGCCGGGTAATTTTCCAAAATACCCGGTTTTCGTAACCGTTTAACTGGTACTGCCCAACCCTATTTATGCATTCAATAGTTATTCGCATTCTTTCTTTAATAAGCTTACATTTTTATTTAGTTATTCCTGCTTTATTAATTTAAAAAATTAAATAATTGTTTGTCCTAACTTTTTAATTTAATTTTAGTTTATTTAGGTAAATGTTTGTAACATGAACATGAGACCAACATATGTGCTCAATACGGCGCGGATTTAACATATTGATGTTGTAAAAATATTCCCATCTTTTTTCCTTATATGTGTTTTATTTTACGATTATTATAACAGTTTTTTGACTTTGAATTATTTTTTAGTTTTAATTTTTGTTCACCTCCAACGTTTGCCAACGACGGGTAGAAATTCAAATGCCAGATACATAAGCCTTCGACACCCATTGCAAAGTAACTTAATCAGTACGAAACTTTATACCTTTGCATTACCCTCAAGATAGGCTTGATCTTAATTAAGCATAATTCTTTTTTATTTTATTCGATCTCATTTTAATCGACCTCGTGGGTCACTTTGCAGCAAATATAATTATTGGTTTTATAATTCATCAGTTTTTGCTTATCTATTTTTTTACATTTCATGGTCACCACGATATATTTTTTATTAACGTATTTTAATTTCTTTTTGATTTTAATTGTTATGAACTTTTAGATTTTTCCTTAAAATTTAATAAATAATTTCTAAAACTACATTCAATATTGTTGTTTTATTAAACATAATACATTTACTTGTTTAACTTTTTAAATTTATTGAATTAATTACAATGGCCTCCTTATGGTTTAGGCTCATAATTTTCAAAATCCGCTTTTCTAAATTATACTTTCAACTATTGAAATAATTAGAATTAATTTTAAAATTAATAAAAAATCGTTACAAATTTATAATTAGTTTGTTACATATTGTATTCATTTTAAATTATATGTAGGCTAAACTTATATTAGTGTTGGAATTAATTTTTTAATTTGAAACTTAGATTCGTAAATAAATTATTTTTACTTAGCTTATATTTATAACGTATTATAATACCATGATTCTCTTTGATAATATGGTGTTTTAAGTTAACATGTCTTTTATTATCAAGCAATTTTTAAAACAACAATTTTTAAATTTGCTTTGGAAAACAAAAATGATATTTTTTATTTAAAACCTTATTAATTAGCTCTTTGCAAATATAACATTAAACGAATTTTTTATTTAAATTTAAAAATTGCAGTTTAACAAGTTTTAATTAAAATTTTTATCTTTATTTTCTACCACAGCGTTCTGGCTACATTTATAATGGAAAAATTAACTTTAATTTGTTATATAAGAAATTGTCTTTTCCGCGCATTTGCCACCGCGTATAAAAAGATTGGGGTTTAGTTTATTTTTAATTTTAAGGGTCATTTTATCTAAAACACCTGACTTCTGTGCTTTATTTGAACAAGTTATGAATGCAATCGTACGTTTTAAAGCATTTCAAATTATAATATTATGTAAAAATTAAAAAAATCAATTATATTGTTTGCTTAATAATTATTTTAGTCAAACTTTTAGTTTTACATCATTAATAAAAGGGAATTTTTGAGTTTATAGCAAAATATTAGTTTTTTTATATAAAAAAACATTTCAACTTTACAGTTTAAATTCATTTTTTAAAAGTCGTCTAAGGATAATGGTTTATTCTGAAAGCAATTTGATTTTTAATATCATTTTAAATAATTAAATAACAAACACATTTTTCATTTAATAAATAAACATGCCTTATTTAAATTTGCTCAAACTACAATCCTAAACTGATAACGAATCGTATTATTATATTATAATCCGATTTTTAATGTCTGAATTTAATTTATGCGAACTGACGACAAATATCATAAACGGTTTAGTTATACGGCCCGAGGCAATCCTTCGAACACTAGGTCGAACAAATCTTCCCCCATTTTCAAAAAAGAAATAAAACATTTTAGAAAAATCATTAAAAAAAATTTAAAATGCATGTAGGAGAACGGGAAAACAACCAACATGCATTTTGAACGATGTTACAAAAAATCTTTTGAAAATAAACAATTTTTTCAAACCGTTTTAATTTGGTTTCGGGATTTGAAACGAGTCGAGTTTTTGAATTCTATTACGCGGTAAACTTTTATAAAATTGATCTTTAATTTTGTTTTTATAATTCTGGCTCCTTTATTATTAATTTATTTTATTCAAATATAATTTAAGTATTATTTTCTTTTTTAAAGATTATTTGGCTTTTTAAATATTTCATATTTATTATTGTTGGGCTATGAGATATACAGAATTTAGAAATTAATTGTTGTCATTCATGTACTGCTGCCTGAAGCGTTGGAAGACAAGTAAATAATTTTACAATCTATTATTTGTTTGCTAATTTCAAACCCCGCTAATAAATTATACTTCATTTCAAGTTTTAATAATTAAAGTAAAATTTAAAAAATATAATTTCTTAATTTTTAGTGTGTCGCCTCGGGCGGACTCTGAAGTTGGCACCACGGTGCACTAAAAATTGTTTGTCTTCAGTCACTCATAATAATCAGCACGAAAAGTCTCTGGTAGATGCGGCACGACAGCTCTCTTTTTTCCTCCGGTAGCTGCCGATGCATTTACAGATGTGAAAGATAGAATTTCAATTTTTTCGGTTTAAGTATTAAAAAAGTTTAAGAGTATTTTTATCTAAAAAGAGCAATAAGGTGTGATTATATTTACGTAACTTTTCGCGAATCTGCAAGCGCGATTTTAAAAATATTTGTCTTTCAAATTTTAGATTTAAAGTTTTAATGATTTCTTTTGTTTGCGTTGTTCTGTTATGCAAATTAAAGTGACTGTATAATTTTAGTTTTAAATTAATTGTTTATCAAATCGCAACTATTTCACAATTAAAATATTTATAGCTAGTTTATTTACATTATTAACAATAAATAAATACTTTTATAGTAATCGTAAAATCAATGCATATAAAACAAATGTTTAAAGTTGGTACATAAACTTAAAAATGTAATAAAAAATTATATTTTATTTCATAATTTACAAACGAACAAACCAACGCAAGACATCAAAGCAAAAAGAGCACTTCAACACGCCCATCAATTCAGTTCAAATACATTTTATTGCTTTTTTATTTAATTTCTTTTATTATTAATTGGAATGAAGAAGAGCTTCAATAATTCATAATTTATGTTAATATTGTTAAACAATTTAATTTAATATTGCTAATTTATTTTTGCTTTTCTTAAAAATTTATTATTTTAGTTAACAACTGATTATATTGTTTATTTTTATATTTGCTTTAAACTCGTCTGATGTTGAAAATGTAAATAATAAAGGAAACTTTTTTTTAAATGATTGGTTTTGATTGGTTTTTTTATGAGTAATTTTAATATAAAAATAATTTGTCTATTTTTGCGTTTTTCTATTTTATTTGTTTAAAGAATTCTTAACAGATTTTTTACCCTATTTATTTGAATAAAAATATATTTATATAAATTTTTGAATTATGTTTGGACCTTCCACCGGCTCGTGGTCAACCCGTCGTACCGTTGGGACTACGGTGCCATAGAAAGTAAAGAAGACCCATCCGAGAAAGATTTGCTTTTGTTTATTTCCCTGGTCGGGACTTTTTCGTTGTGTGAATACAAAAAATTGTTTTTAGCGTTGGAAATTTAATTTAGAAAATTACGCTTAATTTAGTCATCCAATTTTTTGAACATTTAATTACTTTAAAAATCGATTTGATTTCTTGTTCGGGGAGTTCGTTTTAATTTTGATTTAATTTATTTTGAAATTTAAATTTTAATATTTGCACTAAAATAAAGTATAAAATAAGATTTAAAAAATTAAAGATATTTAATTGAGACAATGTTTATGCCCCCATAAAAGTAAGTATATTCATTTAGTAATTTTGTAATAAAGATCCATAAAAACCGTTAATATAAGACGCATTTCTAATTGGCAAAAATAAAAAATGAAATATATTGAATACATTGTTTAACGATGCAATCTGAAGAGTTCCTATTCCACCCGAGTTTCTTTGCCAGCGAGCGGACCTACTGAGAATATCAGCGGAAGCCAGTTAAAAATAATAATTTAAAAAACAATAAATGATTAAAAATAAATTACACCAAATTTGCTGACTAATATATTGTCTCGAAAACCCATAATGTTAAACGGAAAATAAACTAAACATTTCTTGTTAAATACCGAAATTTTAAAATTACTGATATGGTTTATTCCAGAATCGGATGATCGCTTTAGTTTTCCTTAACTTACAAGCGTTTTGGGTTTCGCCTTAATCAAAAAAATACTGTACATAAATCCATTACTGAGTATATGTTGAACTTTCAAGGGCGAAATACCTAATACCTTTTTTTTAAACGAATTATCCTTCCAAAATAATTTTATTTGAATTGTTATCAATTATAATAAAGATAATTTATATACTTTGAAAAATCGAATATTCATAGTAAAAAGGATTTATTACAACAAATTCATAATATAAAATGGCAGACTGTTATGTACTTGATTTGCTATTGTATCGATTCTTGGAATAAATGTTTTAATATCGAGAAATTTGTTTTAAATAATTGTGCGAATTAGTATTACTTTTTTTTAAAGATATTCAAGTTGAAAGCACCGTTTTAAATAATTAATAAACTATTTTTTGACGGAAAATTGTAACTACATAATAAAGAAAGTTGATTTGAAAGATACCTATTTTGTAAAAAACTGAAATATACCGTCGATTAACCTAATTGTATTGATAGATTCTAAATATTTTATTGTTATATTTATTTTYATGTTTGACAATTGTAAATAAACCTTTCAAAATTTTTTGTACAAAAACAAAAAAGTTTTGGTTTGCATTTTGATAATGTTTATGGTACGCAAAAATTGGACAATTCTGTTGAACGCTGGCAATGAAATTATTAAGAAAGCGAAATATTCTGCTTGACACTTTGAAAAAGTCAGGGATATTTTTAAGAAAATCAAAGAAATTCAATCCCTAAATAACACCAATTTTGGTAATACGATCCTAAACAATAATAACATCGCGTTGAGTCAAGGGCCTACAAAGTCTGTATATTTTCAAAGGTTCTTAATTTCATCTTTAAATTGTTTTTTCCATTTACATAGACTTCTTGATGATATGTTCAAAATAATAGCAATAACGGCATCAGTCATTTTTGGATTCTTCCTTTTTATTTTGGCATATTTCTTCAAAATTTCAATTTTTGTTCCATCAGAAAACTTTTGATTGCAGACAGAAAGGCCAAATTTGCGCTTCCATTCATAAATTGTTCCTCTAGAAACGCCCAATTTTGTTCCAATTTTCTCATCAAGWTCATTTTTTGAACTGTTTTTGAGTTTTGCCTTCTGACATTTGCTTTTTATTTCATCAAATTGTTTCAAAATTTGACGTTTTTCGAACTCAGAAAACTTTGATTTTGTTTCTTTGTTTAGACCCAATTTTTTGATCCATTTATACAATTTTGTGCGACTAACACCCAAATTATTTGATATTTTTCTCTCAATTTGAGRCCATTCTTTTCTGGAATATCCCTTTTGCCTATAAGCCTCTTTCATTTCACGGAATTTTTGGATAATTTCCCATTTTTGCTGATCAGACTCAATTTTTTCACATTCATTGGACTTATTTTGTTGTTCATCAACACTTTGATCTTGATCTGTCGCTGAATTGTTTTCGTTTTCCGACCAATTTTCATCATAAATTTCATCAAATTTCTGTTTCAATATTTCATCAATATTTTTCTGATCAGAAATGTTTGGAGCTTGTCCGTCTTGAACTTCTTCTTTAACATGACGACAATTCAAGTCTTTTGAATCATTACTTTCATCATCCCATCCTTTTCCAAATATTTCATCAAATGATTTGTAAAGTTTTGGCTCTTGTCCGCRTTCGCCCACAGAATTAGCATTTTTGATCAGATTTGTTGCAAAGAATGAAATAATAATTAATTTCCAAAATTTCATTGCCTGCAATTCCTTAAGAATTCTTTAAAATTTTGATGTAAATGTTAATAATTTTAGTAATAAATTAGTTTTGTCATAAGTCAATATTTATTAATCCAATGCTTTATATTGATTTTCTGAAAAGATACTCTACCCCAGGTTCTTTAAAATATTATATAATTAAAGACAATATATAATTTACGTTTTATCTCGTCCAACTACGAATGAAAATATAGATCTTGAGGTGCGGAAATGGCTCCATTTGCGTAGGCAACTGAGTCCCAACGCAAAAAGTCCATTTGAGTCTCAAATAAGACGAAAAAAATTGAACATTTTGGGTTACCCTACTTTTTGCCTCCATTACGTTTTGCCTCCCCAGCAAAAATGTGCCTCCTCAGCAAAATGTTAGATTTTGCCACCGCTAGTTTGCCACCGTTACATTTTGCCACCGCTACGTTTTGCCACCGTTACATTTTGCCACCGTTACATTTTGCCACCGTTACATTTTGCCACCGTTACATTTTGCCACCGCTACGTTTTGCCACCGTTACATTTTGCCTTCCCAACAGAAAATGTTAAGTCATGCTTTCTGCTCTATTCTTCAATTTTATTCATAACCTTTTTATTGCTTTTACATTCAATTTACAATAGCGGCATTATAAGCTTTTTACAATTATGGACGCTGATAGCGGGCTGATTATTGACGACTTAGAGCAAGATGAGGACAGCCAAAATGTGGACCCGGATGAGGATAGTATAATACTTTTAAACAGCTATTGTTTTCATTTAATATTAAAAATTAAAGTAAGAATTAATGTAAATAAAGAGTTCTTGTTATGATAAGAAATATGAGTACATTCGAAAAGAAAAACGATGGAATGGTCTTTCAAAACAAGTCATGGGCACACAGATAAAAACAATAATTATATAAATAAGTATCAATAACATAAAATTAATAATAATAACTTTGATATTAGTTGCGGAACAAAACTATTTTAATATAATAATTATCATATGCTTATTTAAAGAATAAATAGCAAAGAAACCGTCTCTTATAAATTAAGCCAAATTCTTAAGGTATTCATTATATTAAAACTACAAATAAATTTTGATTGCAAAAAAAGTCAATTTCAAGTTGAAATAAATTATCAAATTCTAACGAGTTTGGTTAGATGTAAATAACATTTAAATAAATATCAAAAATTTTTTAATTTTCTAGCGAAAGAAAATAAAAAACACTGAAATATATTACTTAATAATATTAAAACAACCCAGTAGTGAACGAATAATCTACTTAAATATATTTAAATAAATATTTTAGAGCTTTTATAATAACTAAAACTTCATAAAAAAATCCAAAAGAAAGAAATTATAAGATAAATTAAAACTAGAGCAAATATTACTTTACTAAATTTACAAATAATTTTGTATTTACAATATATTAGAATATTTTTATACGAATTAAATTAAAGGTGCCAAAATATATTTAAGGATTGGTTCTGTATGATTAATGCTAAATGCTTTTTACATTTAAACTGCTATCACCCCAATGGTTTGTTTACATAAAAGCTTATAAGCTCATATAATTTAAAAAATAATAAGAATTAATAACTAACTCACTATAATTAATGATAAAAATTTAAAGTTCAACATCATTGAGCAAAGAAAGAAAATTGCGTTTGACTAACTGCCGGAATCGTTCGTCTACGTACAAACTCACATCGCCAACAAGTGGAAAACGGAAATTACAGTGACTTAGGAAGTATGAAAAAATAAAATAGTAGATAATTAAATATTTTAAATAGTTATTATATTCAAATCCAAATAGCCTAAAATTAACAATTAAAAAAAAATTGTTTTAATAAAAATTTAAAATATAGGATTATAAAATCAAAAAATCTACATCTATTGAATTGATATTAATAATCTCAAAAATGGGCATCTGCACAAACATTTGTTTCATAAAGCCGATCATAGATTAAATTTTAATTATATAAAAAAATAGTAAAATGGTTGATTAATAGCGCTATTAAATATTAATTAACTATACAAATAAATTTATAAATTCTTTTTAATATCAATTAATAAATTGAAAATATATGCTAAATGAAAACTTTAACGATTACGGCAAATGTAATTAAAATTTCAGCAATTAAAAAAAAAAAATTAGCCACCGACACCAGATCATCCATCGCAACATCATTTTATGTCATTTACAGAAACCAGTCGTTCAATGATAAGAAATACATGTGCGAGTGGATAATTGCGGTATTTTACGCTTCCATGAGCTAACACCATATGTGACGTCACATTATCAACATAAACTTTTTAAAAGTCCAGTCTCTACTTTGATTTGCTATTGTAATCAATTCTTGGAAGAAATGTTTTAATATTAAGAATTTTCTGAATTGATACATGCAAAAATAATATAAAAAGATCAACTGATTAAAATTAATTTTGTTAAAACTAAAAATCAACTACTATTAAACCAAATAAAATTGACATTGGAAATTAATCCCGAGCAAAAAAGGGCACCCACTCAAAAGCCGACCTTCAAGAAATAAAGAATTATAATAAAATAAGAATATTATGCATAACAAAAAATATTTCGAATCTACATAAATTATGCTTGTAAAAAAAGCAAGTAAGAAAAAGCTTTGTTTGTGCAACTCAATTAGATATAAAAAAGATTGTTTTTAATAAATAACGAAAAGAAATGCAATAATTAAAAAATTATAAACTAGCTTAAAAAAGAGAAACTATATTTATATAAATTAAAAACAAGAAATAACTTCTTAAATATTAATATTAAATTTTGAATATAGATATATTTATCTAAAATTAAATTCTTGTTAAAAACACCTCGGGTGAAAAAACTAATCTGTAATTGTTGATTCCTGTCTGATTATCTAATCTTTTAAAGCATAACATTTATCGAATACAAATGGCTGCCTATTAATCTTCTAGACCAATAGAAGTCGGGCAACCATTTACTTATACGGTGGTTATCTTAAAGTTCAAATAAATTAATAAAATTTGTATTTAAAAAATGTAATTAATTAATTTTTTTAATTTATTAATAAACAAAATGATCCGTAATTTATACAAAATGTAATTAAGGCTTATGTCAGTAAATCCTTTTTTGAAGACATTAAATATTTAATTTTATTTATGGTTTTAAATTGTCGCTTAATTAATAATTAAGTTTTTTTAAACTTCGTATTAGATCAATTTGGACAATTCAATTGAATTACCAATCTATATTTTTAACATACACACCAAATGATGTATCTGAAAATGTTTTAGATCTTTTGTTTCTACAATTATAAGCCTGCAATGCAAAACTAAGGAATAGAAGGCAGGCATTATAAGAAAGCAAGGTGTGGTCTTATTTGTAGAAAGGAGTTGCACTTAGCATCAAGCTATACCATTTGATTCGTCGGATCGAGCTCATTGCAGACATAAGAATTTATATATATTCAACCGAAACTATGATTTCAAGGTGGAAATCTCGACCATGGATTTCAATATTTGATATTTATAAAAATTTGATCATCAACTCACCCTAACAAAACATCGCCGTAAATTGAGTAAAAAACGTGCCGAATGAGCAAACGCATTTTTCGTCAGTTAATTCAACCTAATTCAAACATAAATTATCATTTTACAAAAAAGTTATATTATATAATTGACCCCCCGATCAGCGACTCGTTAATGGTGTGGCCTGTAGTGCACATTAAAACTATGACAAAGCATATCAACAAATTTTATTAATTCGAGAATGTTGCAAAGCCGCTTCACCAAAATACCTTTTCATCATTTCCGCATTTAAATACAATCATAAAAATTAAAATTATTGAATATTCTCAAAAAACATGCGCCGTCTGTTTCATAAAGTTAATTTTAATTATGTATGAAAAATATAATAATTTCAATAAAAAAACATTAGGATTGTAAAAAAAAAGTCAAGTTTGATGTAAGCACGCGTGTTGGTGGTGCGTCAGAAATCAATAAGATTTTTGGCTTGTCAAAACTTTGTTATCGACTGATGAAGACACGGAGTACAACTTCATAAATATTTAATTAAATATTATTGAAGACGAAAGATATAGTAAAAAAAACTTACGATTAAATAAAAATAATTTATTTGCAAAATTAAGATTAAAATAAAAAGATAACTAGAATATAAGATAAGTCTCCAATAATTATGTGAAGATTAGATATTTAACAATTAATAATTGGTAATCATTAATTCTTTAATTAATTCATTGAAAACGACTACAACATCCAATTATATTCAATTAAAACAAGGCCAAAAAACAATATTCTTACGATATTAAAAAGTAAAGCGAAATATTAACAAAAAAGGGTTATATTTTAAATATATCAAATTTGTTTATCTATGCATTGATATAGCATATAACTTTTTTGGAATAAAAATAAATTTAAAATAAGCTCAAATTGAAAATTTTTAGCGATTATGCAGTCATATTTTCTGTTATAATAAATTTAAATATGTAATGATATACGTGACCTTTGCGGAATTATAATGGTTTTTATGCAAAACTTAAATAAGTAAGATTATCTATTATATAAATATTTCAATAGTTTATTAAATTGAATTTTTTTTTCAATATAAAATTTAAATATTTTTTAATATATAAAAAAAAGAAGTCAATTTTTGATACTGAATAAAGAAATTTAAAGATTGTTAATCGAAAAAAATAGATGAAAATATAGAAGGTATGTATATGCTGACACTAAAATTCAAATTTACAATGAAATTAAATCACACATAATCTAAACATTTAGTAAATATGTAAAAATGTTTAAAAAATAAATGCATAATTTGTTATAAAAGTTAGAAATTTTAATGTTTTTAAATCGTATTAAATGATATTGCCCAGGCGGCGGGATGGCCGAGCAAACATGCTTTGGCGTCAACTTCATTCAAAGTGTCGTTATGGGCTCAAAAGCTTTTAGGATATAGCTAATCAGCCAAAATTTTTTATTTTTTCATTCTTCAAATAAATAAATTATATTGACCGCTTTCTGATGATTTATTTTTATGATTTTTGTCATTTAATAACATTTGAATTTTAATTAATTGTGGTTTATAATAGTGATTGATGCTATATTAAAAGATTTTATTAAGCAGCTACAAGTTTATTTATTTTTAATGTTTTATTATATGTATTTTGCTAAGAAACGTGCATTATTCATTTGGTTTATTTTGCCTTTAATTTCTTATATAAAGATCATTGTATTTTAGTTTGATATTTACGTTTTACTCTGTTTAAAATGCCAATAGTGAAGTATTTGAATATGCGAGTTTATATTATTTATTATATACTAGATGAAATAAAAGGTATCATAAATCGTTTTCTTAAGATACATTTTTATTTTAAAAAATTGTATTCCTTACCCATTTTTACTTTTAAGCTAACAAAATCTATAAATGTCTTCGAGTGAGCCAAAAATAAAATGTTCAAAAAAGTAAATTAAAATAATTTTTAGATGGGGTGCGTTATGCTCAAATTACTCTTGTTGTCTGACTCTCTCTTTTTAGCACACTAAAAATTAAGTTATAATTTTTAAATAACATAAGAATCTTTCAAAGATTTGTATCGAATCTTTTTTGGCAGGTCTGAAATTATTATAAATATAAACCATAGAAACAAAAAAATTATTAAAAAATATATTTATACCATGATGCAGAACCGCCTGCCAAGTCGACGGGTCCAGTTTTTTGATGACGATATCGGCTATGCATGCGCCGGTCCCTGTTTTTTATATACGTTTTTATGTTTTCTTTTTGACTTTTGCGCAAATGGTATTTATTTTAACAATTATATTTCCCTTTTTTCTTGAAGTTAAACGATTCTACGTCATATAGATATGAAATTTTAAATTGTATCGAAAACGTAAAAATAGATTTTATGATAATAGAAATTAAACATCTAGTTCTTTGAGGATATTTTGCAAACATTAACAATTATCTAATATTAATTTTTAAGTTTTCTTCTAAGCTTTTTTTGAGGTCATATTATAAAACTCGTCTCATGTAGTTACTATTATTTTACAGAACTTTACAATATAAAATAAATATGTTATTTTTTGTAATTTAATTTATTTAATTTTCACCATTTGATGTTGCTTTTTTTGCTTTAATATATTTCGGTATTTATTTTGATTTCAAATTATCATTAATTTTGCTGAAAAGCGTTAAAAATGTTTTAACTCTTTAATTAAACATTTACTACAATTTTTTATTCATGCGATTGTCTATTGATTATTATTATTATTATTTTGTTTTGCAATCCCAATTTTTAAAAATTTTTTATTTGTCATTTTAATGTATTAAATTTTATTATTTAATTGCAATGTAAACCAACACAATTGTTTTTATAAACTTAATTATTTAGTAGAAAACAACTTACACTTTTAGCCCGGGCATGAATATTTAACTGTGTTTTATTCACGGTGAAGCGTGGTTCCATTGATCGACGACTCCAACTGTTTAAATTTTCATATTTTATTTTTTTTTAACCAACATACTTTTTGATTTATTGATTTTTAGCAATTCTTTCGGAGACTGCAATTTTGTACCGGCAGCCTTTCCCTCTTTTTTGGCTAAAAAAAACAGACAATTCTAAACAAACATTTTTTAAAATTTAAATTCAATTTAAATTATCTTAATTTATACATTTTATTGATATCCATCCTTTTTCAATAATCTATTTAATATTTAAAAAGATTGCGCTCACTTATTGTTTAAGATCGACATTCAATTTTTTCGCTTGCTTTTTGTACACGTTTTATATATTTTTGCCATAGAATTTAACACTTTGCTTGAAAATTATGATTTAAGGTCTAAAATCATTTTTGTCTACTTTATTTTTTTATATTTTTATTCCCTTGCAGGGTTTGCCATGATGATTGCTAAGTAAGCCGGGTCCAAACCTGAAAATGGGGGTCATTTTGGAAAAAAACTGTAGGTCAAATTCTTGAAATTGTAAAATCTGTTTAAGTTTTCGTAAAATAGAGAATAGTATTCTACTTTACTATTTGTAAAAGCTCAGGCAGATTGCTTCCCTTTAAACTATGAAAATCTGATTTTCCTAAAATGTGACTACAGTATCCCTGGAGAGGCACATATGATTAAATAAATTACAATTTGACCTTTGAATGAGTTAATTTTTTTGATTACAACAGGCAGCCTGCTCGCGGATTTTTTGCTTTATCGATTAGTAAGATATTTTCAGTTGGTAAATGGTATTTATAATTGAGCCAACATCAACAATATGATTATAGGTTTAGCATTTGACTAAACGTTATTTTATTAGTTAATAATTTACATTTTAAATTTTTGTATAATCAAAAATCACAATGTTGGCATTTATTTTATAAAATTTATTGTAAATTAATTGTTTCTCATCACGGCGATTTATTTTATGCCTTTCTCAATTCAACAAATTACATTATGATTGAGAATAATTTATAAAGATTAATAAACAATCTATTTAAAATAGACAACTTTAATATATTTTAGTTAATTTAACACAATTAACAATCAGTTCTATAAGAGCTTTGCTCAAAACTTGTTGAATGGTGTGAAAAAATGCGGTCGAATTTGACACTGGATCCTCAAGGGGATCTTGCACTAGTTCTTTTATTGCCTAGAGGCATCAGCACGCACTTTTTTCCCGCGGCGACATGGTGCTTGTAAATGTAGAGATTTATTTATAAAGCGTAAATAAAATTTATTTAAAAAATTTATTTAGATCTAAAAATTTGTTCTTAAGCTTTACATCCTTTTTGTTGCGCGTTTCTTATATTAGTTTTCATAATTCCAAACATAATATGGTTTTGACTAGAATTTACTAATTAAATTAAAATAAAATGACTTTTTTTTAAAATATAAATAATAAATTTAGTATAAATTAGAAGCTTTTATCAAATTGGCATCTTTCAAAAAAATTATAGATTTATATAATAAAGAAAATAAATTAACATTTATGTCTACGAGTATTGAAAAATATATTTGCTCCTATTTTAGATTTTGTTAGATATTTCTAAATAATGCAATTAATAATTTAACTTTATATTTTTTTTAACAAATTATAATTTTATGAGTTAAGAAATCAGATCAACATATTAATTTTTATACAAAAAAAAATTGTAAATCTTTTAACAATAAATTTTTACTGCATAAATATTATTAATTAATTTTTGCTTTAATTTTATTCAAATTTCACTTTTTTTATTATCAGTAAATATTTTGTTACTTTCAAAAATTTTTCTTTCAGTAGATACATAATATTAGTATTTTATAATATTTAAATCGACAACTTTAATTAAAAAAGAGTTGGGGTATCAAATTTGTCCAAACTTGGCCATGTCATGTTCGCAACCAGGTTTGGATCCACAAAATATGGGCTGTAACTCCACAAGCTGCATTATTTTACAATGTTTATTTCAAATATTTTTTTCAAATTCATTTAAATTTCTTTAATAAGTTTTTTATACTGATCATTTTCAAAAAAATGGTTAGAATTTGCAATAAATAATGATATAGCTTTAGTTCATTATTATTTTTTAGGTCGTACTGTAAATTGGGACTCATTTTCAATATATTTCAGAGATAGCGTGTTAGTTGGAGCCGAAACGTCTGATTTGTCTCTTTGCACACATGAAACACCTAATTTGTAATAATTTAAAATTTTTAATGTATTAGTTTTTATTTTTAAATGCTTTATCAATGACGAGGCAGTGCTCTTTTACGGAAATTATAAAAACGAAATATTAGTTTTTTTTATTAAACAAAAACTTTACATTTGTGAAATAAAAAAACAATTGTCAAATTTTTTAAATATTTTCTTAAAACAGTTTTTAGTAGATTTGTTAAATTTATTTAAAATTATTTGTTAAAAGGTACGAAACCTGAAATTAAGTTGCGGACCGAAGGCCATCGGTTGTTTGACATTGTCAGAAAAAAGGTTAGAAATTATTATGTATTGAAACATCAATTTTAAAAAAACATTAAAAATTGATTTTTTTTTTCTTCTAATAATAAAGAATAAAAGCATATGTTTAAATTGGGGGTTTTCTCGACATATCTCACTCAAGCATTGCAATTACATTGCTAATATTCAACCGTTAAATTATTTAAAAAAATGGTTAAATAAGAGTCAAATATAAAAAAATATATTATTTTCATTGGTATATTTAAATAATATTTTTATTAAATTCATAAAATACTATGTTAATTGCAAAACGGTTTTAATTGTAAAATAAACTGAATTTTTCAAAGTTTTACAATAAAATGGTAAAGAGAAGTGAAAGTCATATCCAAAAAATAAATAAAAGTTAAATTAAAAGTCATATAATTAATTTTTACTTATAAGTGAGTTTCTAAGTGTTCGGATTAGCTAAACGACGAGCGCACGGTTTTACCCGCGCAACAAATTAATAATAAGTCTTATAAATTTTTAAACTTTAAACTGCCAAGACTTTACTATATAGCTCAATATGCAAATTCGCTTGAACGTAACGAAGGCATTGTGAATTTATGTTATGGTTCAATTAAATTCACAAACAAACGGTGATACATTCTAATATTTAAATAAAATAAAACTTAACAAAATTGATTCTATTTTTATTTGGCTAAATATATTTTGTTAAATGAATTTCAGCCATTAAATAGATTCTAAAAACCATTAATTGAAAAGCAAAAAATTTAAAAAACGTGAATTTTTTTATTTTAAATTCAATTGCGTATAAATAACTCAATATTATTATTATTTTATACTATTCGAAATTGTTGGTATTAAACATCAAGTTTGATTCATAAAAGCTGAATTCTTAGAGTTAATATAAATGTAATGATTTTTTATTTCAATCTGATTAGTTTTGTATTTAAAAGAATTTATAAAGCCAGTCGGACAAAAAAATCATAAAACCAAATTAAAAAAAATATAATCTATTATATAAATCAAGATAGGACAAAGTTATAAATTTATACCAGAAAACTTCGGCATTGTCTATTTGTAAATTAAATAAAATTGAAACATCAAAAAACAAATAAATAGCATTTATCTTGCGAACGAAAATCCACACAAAAAAAATGGGATTAGACAATATATTTAATTTTTTATAATTTTTTTTTAAATATAATAAAAGTGTTACAATTTTCAACACAGCTCCACAAAGCAGCAGAAAAGGTTAAACATATTAAAGATTTGACAATATTTACAAAATTTTCTATAATACTACCAAAAATTTACTGTATTTAAAATCTAAAAATAATGTACCAATCAATAATTAAAAACAACTATAATTATTTTTAATGCAATAAATATTAAAATTACGCATAATTAAAATTGTCAATTAACATTGTTTAAAAATGTCAGAGATGCAAAAATTATGAATATCTTAATTAATTAAATTTAATAATATTTCTGATTTAGACTGGACGTTTGGGCATGGCTTTCTATTCTAGCCTAATTTGTAAAAAGATTAATAAAATGTTATATAAAAAAATAAGCTAATAAATGTAGCAGCCTTGAAACCCATGACCCAATTTTAATTAACAAAAAGCCGGTAGGTAAGCAAAGCAGTTACGAATGTGGGTTGGTCTATTTTAAAAAACATATTAAAATTAAATCAACCAAAAAATACTAAATTCATAAATTATTATATTTGCTGACCATTTAAAATAAAAACACTAAAAGCATTTTAAATAACATATTGTTAACCCCCTTATGAACATTAAGCAAAATTAATTAATATCCTAGTACTTAAGCAAAATGTATATATAAATAAGCATTTAGTAAAAAACACACTACAAATATTTCATTACTTATTTATGCAAAGCGTGTACGGAGAAATGTCACACGACATTCGAATTTTCCGGTCGCGGAAAAACAATGAAGTTAATATATTAATTATATATATCATCAAACACGTGAACTAACAAAAACACCTAATATTGGCAAGTGATTTTTGAAAAATTAATAAAATATCGACAAATTCATAATTTAAAGTAATTGGCATTTATTTATAGTTATGTTTTAGTCAAACTACAAAAGTTATTTTAGATTATTAAAAAAAACATCATTTATTTTAACACAACAAAGGACGAGTGGCTAATCATAAAGCCTGGGCACGTGCTCATTTTGCTTAAAGCTTTCGTAAATGCATAAATCGCCAGCATAGAACAAGTTTCTAAAATTGGTTTACAAATTCAATCTTTAGCTGTAAAACAACACAATTTAAAAAGAAGTACAAACAAAAGAATGCACTGAACCGTTGCAAAACCCAACATAATTTTATAAATTTGAATGTTAATTTTAAGAGTTACAAGCAATTTTTGAGAAAATACTTTGACAAACACATCGCTTAAAAAGGAATTATTATAATTTAATAATAAAATAAAGTTAAGAAAATTTTGTAAATTTAGTTAAAAAGAAAGAATTAAACACCATTTAAATTTAAACAATTCGTAAATTTTTTCCAAAATTAAAAAAAGTTGTATTCTTCAAAAAATTAATAAATTTCTCAGTAAAAACAAATTAAATTAGTATTTAATGGAATAAAAAAAGATAAATGCGTTTAAATAATCCGGTAAATGAAATAAAGTAAATCTAATAAAAAAGATATTTAGATAATTCGGTATTTTGATTTTAAAAACTGCAAAATATCTTTTTTATAAAATTCTAAAATAAACGGTTATTAATGAAAAAATCTTCATAATACTATAATTAATATCAAAAATATTTAAAAGCTATTAAGATCTTGAAAGTTTTAAATCGTTAAATTGATTAATAGTATAAAATTCAGAGGCAACCTTTACGCGGTGTGAGGTTTAGAAGTGCTTTTTTCTTAAACAATAATCAAATTTAACAAACTTTGGAATTGACGACGGGATCGAGTCCGTGTAATAAAATAACAAATTGTATAAAAAGGTTGCAAATAATTTCATATAAATAATTGAAATTTTAAAAATCAGTCAATTCTAATAAATTAATAAGCGTGAGCTACCGAATACTGCTAAAGAAAAGTAGGTACGTAAAAAAACAAAATATTTATAATAAAAAAACAAAGGAATAATGTATTTTTTATTTAAAAACATATAATTGCTTCAACAAAAAATTGGATTAAATTAATGTTTTAACATCGTTTTTTGAATACGCTGGCTTGGAAAATATTAATTTTGAAACTGGTTAATATTTATAATAATGCCTCAAAATCTAAATCTAAATTGATCAATCGACCAACAATGAAATTCTGTAAATTTATAATAAGCAAACCCAATGTTATTTATGTCAATTTTTAAAAATGAGTAATGAGGAATTCCTTTCTAAATTTGTTGAATACAAAATACTAATAATCAAATCTTAATTAGTATTAACCTTTATTATTGCTTGTCTATCGTTTTTCACGTAAACAATAAATTGATACTCTAAAAAAATTAAATACAATTTATACCGATGAGTCGGGAGAATCCACTAAACATTCAATGATCCCTCGATTCATTTTGGATTATCTTAATTATTGTTTAATATATAACAAATAAAAATATTGAAGCAAAATAAACAACTGAAGAATCATTATTATATAAGATTTTAAGATGATTGAAATACAAATTTTTTGATAGCAATATGAAATAAACGATAAAACAAGTGAGTTTATTTATATAAGTTAATAAGATTATATCACCAATTAACATTCATAAATTATATTATTGCATAAATTAAAAGTATATAATGTCTAAAATCTTAATATAGTATGTTAAAAGGGTATTTATTATTATAATAACTTATTCAAAACTTAAAATAAAATAAAGTGAAGATATGAAAATTTCTAACTAATTTAAAAGATAATAATATTAGCAAAAAAAATATTGTTTACATTTAATTATTTTATTTACAAATCAAACCTCTAAACTGCAAATCGAATAAAATGAAATGTTGGTAATATTATTATTACGTGGGTTAAATATTAATACAAATAAAACAACATGAAAATAACTGACTTAAACGGAAAAAAGGTTAGAAAAAATCATAATTTTAAAAATATTTACTTGAAGTCAAATTTAGTACGTTAATTTAATAACCAAAACACAAAAAAAAATTTTTTTTTGTTAATTATTCTACGCACAAAAGCGCCGCGCACTCTAACCTCATTACAACAGGCCCTAGAAATATTGGTTACATGCAATTTTAAGGATTAGCAAACATCAAAATAAAGTTTTAGAGCTCAAATATGTTTAAAAAAATTAATAACAAAATTTTATAAAATAAAAATATGCATACACCCTAATATATTTAGTTATTTAGAAATACATGAAATTATTTGAAATTACCAAATGATTTACTGATGTCTTCTTTGTAAAATAAACATAACCCATTCGGTTACTAATTGAATTTAAAAATATTTTCAAAACAAAAATTTTTACAATTTATTTTAATTCAAAATATAACTATCCATCAAAGTTGACAGTCCAGTTACGAGATGTGCATTTCAAATTAACAGATTAAATATTTGTATATACTAATATGTAATTCTTCAAATATTTGCCACAATGACTTTATATTATGAATCTGTCTTTTTTTCAAAAATCACTTGGCGATATTTGGATAGTTTTATTAGAAAGTTACAAGTTTTATGTTTAACTTCTATCAAAATAATATTCATTTTTAAAATTTGAAAATTAAATTTAAAATAAAATATTAATTAATTTAATAGCGAGCTTAAATTTTTGAGAATTAGAGAATTTGCTGCTTCGTTTTATAGTTTATACATGTATTTTATTTGCCTTTATTTAGATTATTTTTGATATTTATTTTTGGTCATTTAAAAATGGTGAATTAGCTCGTTAATCTTTTTTTTATATAAATTTCTTGGTTGCACTAAGAATTTCCTTAATAACATATAAGATATATTGGATTATTTTAATTTATGTCTTAACACTATTTACATGGTGTTGTCGCCTGACCCATTTATAAATTACTTTGCCTCATCATACAAATATTTATTAAAAAACTTTTTTCGTTTTTCAAAGAATACTATAACCAATTGTTTTAACATATTTTTGCAAATTTATTAAAAAAATCAACAAATAATTTGAATATTCTTTTATTTACATTTAATTTTAATTTTTGCCCACCTTGTGTTGGATCGCGATTAATGCAGTATTAACTTATAGATTTATATTGTTATTGTTTATTAAACATTATTAGTTGTTATGCCTTCGCTGTCATAAAGCAATATTATGGTATGCTTTAGATAATATTTTTATATAAACAATTTTTTTTGCGAATTTTTAAAAACATAAATTCTAATGAGTTCTTTTAAAGAAATGTTATTTTATATATTTATACTTTTTACTATGGCATTAATATACACGTTAAAAAGATATTTTTTATTTTGTATAGATAAAGCGCTGACGGGTTATAGGTTGACGGCGAGATTCATTTAAAGTATTATAAAATTAAAGTTTACTTTTTGTTTCTTTATTAGATCAAATTCAAAGTAGTGTAATCAAAATAAATTGTTCGTAATTGGACCAAATGCCAAATATTGTCTTATATCAAATTTTTTAATTTTTTAAAAATAACTAATTCTATTTTGTATAATTTTTACATAAAATTTTTGCGGCAAAGAAGCCAAAATAGGACCCCATATCTCAATATAAAACTTTTTAGTATGTTAAATTTTAGAACTCATTGCTGAATTTTTAAAAATTTCAAAGCGTTATTTAAAAATTTATGTTTTTACTTTAATAATCAAATTTTAAATATTCATTTAAAACATTTTTTTATAAAATTTAACAAACTTATTTTGTTTTTTTGTGGTTTTTAATTCCCTGCCAAGACATCTTCTTCTTGTGCAAAGGAATCAAAAGCGTGATAAGTTATTTGATTAATTTACTTTATTTGTCTTCGCTGTTTTAAATGTATTAAAAGATTGCAGTTAATTAATTTTCATCGTTTATTGATTTAAAAATTTTTGAATAAGTTTATTATATTTTCATCAAAATTATTGTAGATTTGAATTTGTTTAGTATGTATATATTAAGAAAACAATAATATCACGACTTTATGGAAGATATTAATATTTTATATTTTATAATACATTAGTTTATTCATAAAGTTATTGCGGATAACATCGGTTCTCGTTCAAAAATCAATCGACATTTCCAGTGCATGTAGCTTTTTTAATTTGCTCACAAAATATTTAAAAACAAATAATTGTTATCTTTTGTGTTGAATTATTTGCACATAATTGTCACAGATTGTGAGTTAATTTGCACTTTTTCTAAAACTTTCATGATTATCTTATTTTATTCAAACAAAAAAACTATTAGAATTGATTTTTAGTTTTGGCTTTAATAAATTTGTCTTTGTTAACTTTTTAATGACTGAGGTTGCATTTGTTCATCTCATGAATACAATTAAAAGGGTTTTTTTGTAAATTATCAAGTCGGCTTTTGTGGTGACATTCACGTAAAATAGTGTTAAAATTTGTAATGAAATTTTTCAAATACTTGTGTATTTTATGTACTGCTATTTTTGACATAAATTTATTAATATAAACTTATATTAATTTGTGTTAATAATTTCCTTAATAAGCATTCATCTTTTCATATTTATGTGAAGATAGCATAATATTTTTAAATTTTTATTTATTTCTTTATTTATAATATCGTGGTAAATTATTTTCATATATTATATTATAGCCTTTGATATAAATATATTAAATAAATTTTATTATAATCTTTATTTTTGATGTAGATGAACAAGACAAAAGAACGAGATGATGATGTTGTGACCTGAGCGATCAGCCGGGTTCGACGGACAATGTGCCGTCTGTAGGCAGATTAGACTTCGGTTAATCACTTTGCATATGTCAAATCGGTTAAATAAATAAATTATTTTTTATACTTTAAAGTATAATAAAAAATGTTTTGTATTTAAAATAGTATTTTTTGCATTAAATTTTTATTAATATTATTTTAAAATTTTTTAACAATGAATTTATATAAATATATCATTTACTTTTTTTGTTTTTTTAAATTTTAGTTAACATTCAACAAAATAGTCTGAATCTTTCTTTATAAGGTCGTGTGCAGCGTATTTAAGCTGCTTGTTTACCAATGATGATATGAAAATCATTCGGCCACATAGTCTTCAAACTGCCCAGGTCAGCCAGCTTATATTGTAAAATGGTTTTTTTAATTTTGTACACATTAATTGTCTCATTCATTACATGTTTCAATTTAAATTTTTATGTTTATAGAAAATAACATTAAATTAAAAAAGATTATGCACTTTTTTATATGATTATATTTTAATTCTATTTATCTAAATGTTTGACCTTTTATTAATCGTTATGACAAAAACAGATTTTTGTTCAATTTTGCCCACTTTTTGTGTTGAATCAGTTAATGCATTAATTTATATATTTATCTCTTATTTATTTTAAATCTAAATAAACACTTTTTAGATTAAATATAATTTAAAACTTATTATCATTTTATTTAAAATTTTTTGGTAAGGTCGGTTGTTTATTGTAGTTTAATATTGTTATTTAACCCTATTTTTTTAATAATTGATGTTAAAATACAGAAATGGACACCACATATATCGGATATATATATATACAATAGATATAATGATGTTTACACGCGTGAAGAACGCCAGACGGTGTTCAATTGCGAGTGAGTGTTTGGAGGTTTTTTAAAAAATTAGCCTAAAACTTTTATTTTTGTTTAAATTGATTTAAAAATTATTTCTCGTATCTTGTAATTTAAAATAAGTATGTTGGAAAATGTCAAATGTTTCACCTCAATTTCTGCGTCAATACTTTTCGCAAGTTAACGTTAAATTATATTCAAATTTGAATTTGAATTAGCTCTATTTATGTTATCATTTTTTAAAGTCTATTAATATATATTATTAAAGAATTATATTTCTTATTAAATAAATTTATTGCGTTTAATTTTTTATAATTAAATTTCATAATCATTAATAATTATAAATTTTTGTGAAGAACTCATTAATTTTTATTCTCGACACTAACTTTTTTTAAAATTATTTAGATAATGTGTTATTTAATCGACCATCTGACAAAACTTTTGCAATTTTATGTATATAAAAATTATTGGTGCTATTACTTTTTTTATCTTACGCATTAAAATTTTTTTATTTTTTATTTATGAAAATTTAATTGTTTATTTTTAATATGATTTACTGTGTTAAATTTGTCACTTTAACTTGAATCTCTTGCTGATTATTGGATCCTCGGTGCGCAAGGCGTCGGATCGTCGGAGCAGTTGTTAATCTTAATAAATGTTTAATTAAATGCTTGTTGTCATTCCGCGGATAAACAACACCTTTAAAATGCATTTAAAACTATTTATTGTTTTTTTTATCGCAGATTTTTTTTGCAAAATGTATTTTTAATTAAGTTAATTTTAAATTATTATATTGTTATTTAACCGAGCATTAGATAGATTAATATTTTTGATAATTTATTGGGTTTTCAATACATTTGGGTAAAATATAACGGTTACTTAATTGTTATTTAATTCGATTTTATCGAGAACTTTGATTAAAAATAACACACCTATTTTTTACACATTTTAATACATTTTTTATTCTTTTTTCTAGATATTATTACTTCGTTATCTATTTCATATTCCTTTCAAGTATGTTCAATGTAAATTTTAGTTTAAATTTTATTTCGCTAAATTTCAGTGCACCAATCAAAAGTTTATTATAAAATTAATTGCAATCTTATTCAATTTAAAAATAATCTTTACAATTTTTTGTGCATAGTTTATTTTAATTTTACCAAATATATAAGTACATACTCTCAAAGCTACTAATAGTAAGCCCATTACTTTAAAAGTATAACTATTAATCTATGAGACGTTGCCACATTCTACAAGATGTTAATAATTTGAGGATATGTGAAAATACAACATTTTAAATTTTGAAAATTGTTTTAACAACTATTTAAATCACTTATTGCAAAATTAAAGCTGGAAACATCTTTAATTAATTATTTAATTTATTTTCTAAATTTTTGGGCAAGTCTTTTTTTGTAAAAGCATAGATTTACTTTTTTTATGTGAATATTCTTACATATCAATGCCAACATTAATTTTAGAACGGTCGATGTATGATGCTTTTGCATCCAAAATAGAGCTTTTGTTTTGAATGAATGCAAAGCATTTTTTTAATTTTGGTGCGAATTCAAAACGTCATCAACTCCATGTTTTGGAATAACTTTGTATATAAGTCGTTATTATTTGTAATTTGTTAAAAAGGGGAACTAGAAAATGTAAAACAATAGTTAATTATATATAAAGGCTAAATTATAAATATTAACTAATTAAATTTTATATAAAATTTTTTATCCCACCTCACGCCTTAGTGTGTACCATGGCGAAAATTTTTAATCTCTAGGTGTTGGTTTTGTTATATTAACTCAATTTTTTTTTTATTTTGATTTATCTATTGATACTCTCTTTTAAATTTGTTTACAGACATTTTAGAATTATGTCGCATTTTTTTAATGATTATAATTTGTTTTTTATCCAAGAGAGTAAATCATTGTTTTATTTGGTCAAAACATAGCACAACTTTTATTTAAATAAAAATATGCTCCTGTTGGTACGTGATGATGCGCGGCGTCGCATTGATCATCTATATTTTATTTGAAACTTTATGTCACTTAAAATTCTTTTCGCTTTGAATGTGTCTGAGCCATACTTTTTATCGTTTTGTGAATGTATTGATTGATTAATATCATAATAAGAATGGCATTTAATTGGTTTACTATTTTCGAAAGCAATTATTATTTGAGTTCAATCGTTGACAATGTTTATAATTTAAATATATTTATTTTGAATGCTAATAATTACATTTATTAAAAGAACTGAGATATTATTTTCATTTGAACATAATAAATATTTAATTATAATATTATTTTATTTGTAATCCCATATTCTTATCGTATTTATTTTCTTTTATTAATTTGCGCATACATTTAAACATTTATTTATTGTTTAGTTCAAAATACCTTTATTTCGTATTAAAAGTTCTCCGTTTTATCTTTTCATTTAAGTTTAATGTAGTTTTTATATTGCAATGGTGTTTATTCAATACGCATTTTATTGGGAGCTTAAACTTTATTTGATTTTTTTTAGCGATTTATATACTTTTAATAATCTGTTTTAACAAATGTTTTGTTTGTTATTATCCACAGATGTTTAAATATGTACAGCAATTGCTTGCATAGTCGAACACTCCATATTTATTTAAATTTGATTCAATATCAACATTTATTAAATTAAAGCATTTCGAATTATAACTTTATTTAACAAACGATTCCAGCACAATGGGCGTTATTTTACGTCACGGAAACAAGCATGTAAAAAGTTATAAGGCCCATTCATTTTATTTTTAAAATCAATGATATGTTGTTGAAGTATTTTACAAAAATCCGAGGCCTGCCATGCACAATGAAGACCCCAGCACCAAATAAAGTTAACATTTATTTTAAAATAATATCAAAACCAAAGCTTATAAAACTACTATTTATACAAATAATTTAAATTATAAACATTAATTGATAATGCAACGGTAAGTTTTCAATAAACATGAATTAATTCTTACATGGCAAGTAAAGTTTTTTCCAGTATAAAGGTAGCCCGCGCAGAGATGCACGG
>MEIZ01000104.1:110089-166822 GCA_001723225.1 Globodera ellingtonae | reverse complement strand
AAGTTGCTATTCCGTATTTTGAAAAAAGTTAAATATGCAATTTATTCAATGAACAGGCATAATAAAATTTGAACAACGATATCATGAAACTTTATAATTGCAAACTGCGGCGCCGGTAATTGAAGACTCACTTGCGGTCTTAAAGATTTGCTCCCAATTTTTGGCGTTCGCTAATATAAATAATTTACAATCATTGTGCGGTGTTTTTAGTTGTTTGAATTTTTAGCTAAGCAAATTCGCGCGACCTGTACTTTAGTCAAGATTCTAAAAATAAAAGTCAGACGGTTAGAGTAATTTGGTCATCAACGCACCCCATCTAATAATTTTTTAGTTACTTTTTTGAACATTTTATTTTTTGAAGAAATAGTGTGATAAAAAGAGAGAGTCAGCGGCGAGAGTAATTTGGTCATTAACGCACCCCATCTAATAATTTTTTAGTTTACTTTTTTAACATTTTATTTTTGAAAAAAAAGTGTTCTAAAAAGAGAGAGTCAGACGTCGAGAGCAATTTGGGCATAACTGACCCCATCAAAAAATTATTTTAGTTTACCGTGTCTGCGATATATTATGTTAATCCTTACAAAAAGGAATATTATTCTGAAATAAGCAAAACTACTATTTAATATCACCGCCCAAGAACCTCGTAAAGAGATGAATCAGAACACTTTTAAATAATGATGAAATATAAATAAAAAATTGGCAATCATTATTGTATTATATAAATTATTCATGATTAACTTTAAATCCATCAAATTTATTTAACTATGCATTGATATAGTACATAAATTTTTATTCATATTGGAAAATGATCAATAGTTTATATAAGTTAATATAACTTTGTCGCTAAATAGCAAAACCAATGTTTTCAAAATTCTGTAAATTTTAAAATATTGTAAATATTATTATTCACTAAAAATAATGTAAAATTAAGGAATACTATTCTGAAATAAGCAAAACTACTAATTAACATACATATAATTACCCGCCACAATTAATTAAATATATTTTTAAATATTAAAAACCTAATATCAAACAAAAGGTAATAAATAAACCATTTTCAATAATGGGCAATTAATAAACTGAAAATGTCACCGCCCAAGAACATCGTAAAGAGATGAATCAGAACACTTTTAAATAAAGATGCAATATAAATAAAAAAATATTAATTAATACAAATAACTGTTTCAACAAAAGTAAATGAGAAAAAATAAAATAAAAACGACTCAAAAAATATATAAAACAGAAACAATACAAATTATAAGTATTGAAATTATTAATCAGTAACGCCTAATTATCCATAATTAAGCTTTATAGTATAAAAGTTGCTATTCCGTATTTTGAAAAAAGTTAAAAAAATATGCAATTTATTCAATGAACAGGCATAATAAATTTGAACAACGATATCATGAAACTTTATAATTGATTTGGGGAAGTGCCTTATTAAATATGAGCATTTCTGCGGTTTTCGGATTCAAACTGCAGCGCCGGTAATTGAAGAAATTGGTGATTAAATTATATTAGAAAAAAAGAATTATTTTCGGTGTTCCAAACAGTGAATTTTTATTCAGCAAACATCGATTATCTAATTTAAGTTTAATTTCTTGTAAAATTCATTCTCAAGTATTATAAAATAAAAATCTTTAGAAAATTGATTCTTAATCTTTAAAGATGATTTTTAAAATTAATATCAGAATAAAAAAATTCTAATAAACAAAAATAATTTTTTACAAAAAGTCGACCGAGTAACAATTTTCATAGTCAAAAAAACGTACGTTAAATTCAACATTATTCTTATTGCTAAATCACTCAAAATTTAAAATTGTTCCGTTTTAACACTGGAAAGTTGACTCCGGACATCTACCAAAAAAGATCGGTTAATTAATTATAAAGGTTGCTAATAAAATATAATTAAATAAAATTGTTATGTTAATAGTTTATTAAAATTATATATCGACTCAATTTTTCAAAGTTTAATTTAAATTGTTCAAAAAAAAATTCGTTTTTTTCTAAAGTGCCTTTAATTTGCATATAAAATTTTTTATTGCTCTTATTACTTCTATTAGTAAATCTTGACCATTTTTTGCTAAATTGGAATTTTTTTATCATTATTTCTTCCATATTTTGCTTTTTGCCCATATTTTTTTTTTACAAATTTCATCCATATTTTATGCCGATATTTCGAGATGTTGGAGTTTTGTGATTTGGGACCTTTTAACGATAATTTAAAGATATTGTTGGCGATTTGTTTTCCCGCCTCTGACCCATTCAAATATGTTCATTTTTGTGTTGGTATTTGTCCCCTTTTTTTGTTCTCATCACTTCCCTTTTTCTTTGGGTTTTTTCTTCGGTTATAATCGCCCAATTTATTAAAGTGAGTAAAATCGTATTTGGAGTTGAGCCCTTAGGTATTGATTGGTCTTCGCCGGTCCCATTGGCACAGCAAAATATTAAATTTGGCGCTCCCGAGGACGAACAGGTATTATCGGGGAACGGGGGGAATATCGACAAATAGGTAGTGATTGCGGCAGTCGTAATTGTTCAACAGAGGAGATTCGAAGAGAGGCAGGCCGCCCTCATCGAAAATCGATCCTAGGACAGGACGAACGGCAGCAAACACGAAATTTTGTCGGAAAAGCAAAGCGGAGAGAAAGTGTTGAGAATTCGGGTCGAATCTCAAAAAATTTGGAATTTGTTTTGCAAAGTTGGAAACCGGGCCGGTATACTTCATCACCAGTCGACTTGATTTTGGAAAGACCCAGGCCGGGATTTGAGTTGTCATGTTCGTTACACGCTCGCCGCCACTGACTCGCCAAAGAGCATTGAATTTAGGACTGGCATTTGACAGACAAGGAAATTTTCGTGGAAACCAAGAACAGCATGAAGAAGTTGAGCAAATATTTCAGCAGGGTCACCAAAATTCAGCAGAAGATTTGCATCAGAGTCAGAATAATATGTCGATTTCCCCTGTCCCTTTTATTGACGTCAACGCAGGAAGAAATAACGGCAATTTGCAAAACTCAGATTCAAGAATGGCGGACGAGCAGCTCAGGCAGAGATTATTGCATGTCAGCATTGAACCAAACAGAGACCCGACACAAAACGGTGGCAACGCGCAGCAAAATGTGGTTGAAGGTACCGATTTAAATAACGTGCAAAATTTGGCGAGATCGGAGATGGCGGGGAGAAATAGGGGGGAGAACGTGAGGGACGGACATTTTTCGGACCAAAGAAGGTTACCGCAAAACGCTAGCGACTTAGGGCCTCGGACATCGACTCCGATAGTAAACGGAATGCACCAGAATGTGTGTAACATTCAGCAGCACCCAAATAGCGACAGATTGCAGGGACTCGGACCATACCCAGTAATTATGGGGCAAAGGAATACCCACATGCACGTTGGAAGTAACCAGCAACAGCCATACGAAAAGAGTGTCATTCGGCCTCTACCAACCCTCCCTCAGAATGCGATTAGTCAACCGCAGATACAGATAATACCCACGGGTCTCCACGGTCATTTTATCGCCCAGAATCCGGCGGCAGCATCTTTTGCGCCCCAGCACCCATACCCAGTATACCAGGGACAACCACTACAGGCTCCAATGTGGCAGTTTAACGGGAATTACCCAGGAACCGGGCCAACCCAAAACGCAGCGCCAAACCCAAACCTAAATTTCCCGCAAGCACCCGTCACAACGAACTGCAATTACATCCCGCAACCGAATGTAGGCCAACCAGCGGCAACACAACAGTATGTGCTGGTGCAAAACTCAGCGCAACCGCTAGCAAATTTTGCAGGTCCAAGCAACCTGGAATTCAATATGGTGTTAGAGCGCATTAGTGATCTAAAGGGAAAAGAAGGAATGGATGAGATTAGACGGTTTTTTAAAAAATTTGACGCCTATACAGAGGGCTGGCCTGACAAAAGGCGTATCACAGCGTTAGAAAGCAAAGTCTGTGGTCGCGCCGAACGCGCTTTAGAATCCGCAAAGGCAACGCAGCCGCATCGCTATGAAAGCATAAGGCGTGAAATGCTAAATTTGCTTGAGGAAACAGACGCGAAAGAACACAGTGCATTTGACGAACTAATGCAGGGAGTAAAAAGGGGTCCATCCGAAGAGCTCGATGACCTGGCGGGTCGGATTTCATCACTGGTTAGGAGGGCTTACACCGGACTTCCCCAGCATCTAAGCGACGACTATGCGATAAAATTTTTACTGCGTGCGATTGGCAACCCTGATTTGGCGCTAAATCTCGAACTGGTCAGAGTTCCGGGCATGTCACTAGACCACTTCATTTCACTAGCTGCCAGGGCAGAGGCAACCCAGCGTGCGGCGAAGCGATATACTGGGCGCACAGAGAGCGAGGACGCGACTAATCGATATGGGGCAAACAGAAGGGGTGTTTACGAAAGTCCCACCCAAAACTTTCAAATCAGAAACCAGAGACAACCACCGGTTAGAGAAAGTTTCCAATCACCGCCGAACAGAACGCAGTTAAAGTGCTATAATTGCAACGAAACCGGACATTTCGCGCGTGAATGTAGAAAAGTAAGGGCTTTCGAACCGAATTCCCAACGTCCGCAGGCACAATTCTATAGAAATTCAGCAGTAACTGGTGCAAATAAAACACCAATGGGCCCACCAACTCCTAAAAATGAGATAAACAGGCCTAATTTCCACCAGTCAAGCAATTTTCTGAAGCAAAACTGTCTTGTTGTCCAAAAAGAAGAAGTCCCGCAGGCAAACATACGCCTCGGAAAAATCGAATTAAAGCCCGAAGTTGACGAGTTTTTCCGGAAGAGTGCTGAGTTCGATGAGGAGGACAGGGAACAGCAAACAATTGGCAAAATTATGGTTGTGCAAGTCGAAATTTTGGGGCAGAGAACCGAAGCAATGCTTGATGGGGGCGCTCAGATATCTTTATCAGTGCCAATTATTTCTACAAATTGGCTAGACAGAGTAATGTCGACGCGGACTGTCGGAAAATCGGTCAGCCCTGCGCTCATATTGTGGACGTGAACGGTCAGCGCTTAGAGTGCTTGGGAACAGTTAGTTTACCAGTCAAACGGCGAGGGTCCGGGGAAGAAATTCCAATCAATTTGCACATAACAAAAGCACCCATCGGCTTCGATTTGCTATTCGGGACCAATTCTTTAGACGACTTAGGATTTAAGCTCTACGACCACGTGAACAAGTCGATGATCAAATTCGAAAAAACCGAAATTGAAAAGAAAGAGTTTCTCACAGTCATTTATAGAACGACAGTGGTGCCGCAAACCACCAAATTAGTCGAATTGGAAATTTCACGGAAATTCGAAAACACCGAAATTGTGGCCATTCCGGAAAAGGGATCCAAAATTCGAGTTGAACCAACAGTAGCAAGAGTGGAAAAGAGGAAAGTCATCGTTCCAATCACGAATTTCTCGACGAAGGCAGTCACTTTGGAAGAGAACGAAAAAGTAGGAGTTGCAGAAAAGGCAGGCCGCGTAGAAGAAGTTGAAAACTTTTTGTCCAGCCCCATCGTGTTAGTTATCCAAAATGAGGAAGGGACCCAACCAAACTGCGACCGGGGAGTGGAAATCAAAAATATTTTGCAGGAGAAAATGGGAACAGCGGGGGAAACCGAAAGAAGCGAGTTGGAGAAAATTTGCTTAGAATTTTTGGAAATTTTTGCGGTGAACGAAAACGAACTGACCCAGACCAATCTGGTGGAACACCGAGTAGAAACGGGGGATGAGGCACCGATCAAGCAGAGAATGAGACCAGTACCGTATGTGTATAGGGAGAAGATCGCTGAAATGCTTCAGGACTATTTGGGAAGGGGTTTAATCCAGCCGTCACAGTCCCCGTGGGCAAGTCCAATTGTCATCGTACCGAAAAAAGACGGAACCCTGAGATTTTGTGTTGACTATCGGGCAGTGAACGCAATAACACGCAAAGATAGTTTCCCGCTCCCGAATATTGACAATACACTCTTAATGCTGGGAGGCCGAAAAGTTTTCAGCACTTTGGATTTCATGTCAGGATACTGGCAAATAAGAATGGAAGAGGGTTCAAAAGAGAAAACCGCATTCGCCACAGAATACGGGCTTCACGAGTTCAACGTGATGCCGTTTGGGTTGACAAATGCTGTCGCGACTTTCCAGCGCTTCATGTCGTACCTGTTTGAAGGGCTAATAAACGACATTCTGTTCATCTACATTGATGACATATTAGTGGCCTCAAAATCATTCACCGAACATTTAGACCACCTGAAAATAGTGTTCCGACGAATTGAAGAAGCCGGGTTAAAGCTAAGATTGTCGAAATGCCGTCTTTGTGCAAGCGAGTTACCCTTTTTAGGTCACATCCTTACGACGGAGGGAATAAAAATGGACGCAGACAAAGTCAAACCAGTAGTGGACCTTCCCTTACCAGCCAACAAAAAGGAGTTACACTCATTGCTTGGGTTTCTAACATATTATAGAAAGTTCATTCATTCTTTCGGCGAAATAGCGGCCCCACTCTACCGATTGATTAGTAAAAAGCGAAATTTGAGCTTGGCGAGAAAGAAAAACAGGCGATTGCAGATTTAAAGGCCAGAATGTTGGAGAATGCAGTGCTGTACTTCCCCGATTTCGAGGCAGCGCGAAATGACCAAAAAAGACCGTTTATCATAATGACGGACGCGAGCAAAATTGGAATAGCCGCTATTTTGTGTCAGCAAGACCCCCAAAATAACATTCGACCAATTTATTTTGCGTCAAGACAATGCAACATCCACGAGTCGCGTTACAGTGCAACCGAACTGGAAGCTCTATCGATAAGATTTGGGGTCAAAAAGTTCGCGCAGTTCATAACGATGATTCCGACCCGGGTGATAACGGACCATAAAGCGCTCATTTGGATGTTCCGTAGTAAGAAAGAAACGGGCAATGCGAGAATCGATCGCTGGCTCCTGGAAATCTGTTCGAAATTTATTCTAAAAGTGGAGTATCAACCGGGGAAGAAAAATGTAGTGGCCGATATCCTTTCCCGATCACGAGCACTAGAAGGAAACCAAATGCCGGAACCAGAACAAGAGGAGGAAATTGCATTTATAGGGAAAATCGGGGTGAATGTAATTGCAGAAGGACGGGAAGAGTGGGGCGAAAATCGGGAAGAATGGATCAAAGAGACGAAGCAAAGTGAAATGCTACCGGTTTACGAATTTTTAGAGAATCGAATTATGTCAAATGACCCACGCGAGCGGCAAAAAATCTTGGACACGTGCCATAAATACACCATTTTTGAGAACCTTCTGTATCTGAGCGATGAAAAAGGGAAAATGAGACTATTTGTCCCCTCAAAATTTCGGAAGAAACTGGTCAGTCAGCGACATGAAGGAAAGTGTGCCGGTCACATGAGCGGGAAAAAACTTTTTGCCCAGCTCAGTACGGAATATGTCTGGCCTAATATGCTGAGGGACTGCATTCAGGCGCACCTGAACTGTAGAATATGCGCTCACACGAGAAACGCGCGCGCAAACGAACCGCCATTAAGCGTGATAAACACATCAGAACCCTTAGAATTAGTGTGCATGGACCTTCTAGACGTGGGACCGAGCCACTCAAACCAGAAGTACATATGTATGATCGTCGATCACTTCACCAAATACTTAGTGGCAGAGCCCATCCCCAACAAATCAGCTGACGCAGTGGCAAAAATTTTTGTGGAAAAATTCATACTGGTCTTGGGAACACCGGGAAAAATTCACTCTGACCGAGGGAAGGAATTCCTGAACGCGACGATGGAGGAAATTGGCAAAATTCTAGGCATAGAAAGGTCATTTACCGCAGGTTATGACCCCCAATGCAACGGGCTGGCAGAGCGAATAACAGGATTCTGATTGGGATTTTGAAAAAATCAACAAGCAGTAACTGGACTTGGGACGAACGCCTAGCATATGCCGTCTTTTCGTATAATATCACTCCGTCAAACACAACCGGATTCGCACCATTCACCCTAATGTTCGGGCGACACGCTCGGTTCCCTTTAGATGAAGTGAAACCACTCCCGGTTAACCCCATATATACCATAGATTGTGATAATTACCTGCAACTGTTTCGGGAAAACCTCCTAAATATGTTGGAAGAAGCAAGGAAAAATGCTGAAGACGCTAAGGCTAAGGGGAAAGAATGGTATGACGCGCTTCCGAAAGTGAAAGCAGACAAATTTGAAAAGGGGGAGAGAGTAATGGTGGCATTCCCGGGGTCACATAAGCGATCACGGCACAAAAAACTGCTCTGGTCACATTTCGGACCATATCTGATCGTGGAAAAAACAAATTCGTCAGCTTTGGTAGTCCCCGTCGATAACCAAAAAACGGAGCCAATGAAAGTTCCGCTGGAAAGATTAATAAAAGTTCCGCCGGGCATACCTAACATCTCAACGTTACCGAAAGGGAAAAACCCGTATCGGAATGTGTTAGTGCAATTGGGGACAATTGCAAGTGTTTGGGGGGATATGGTGGAAAAGGAATTTGAAGGGAAAAAGAAAGAAGGAAGAAATTCAGAAAGTTGGGAAAATTCGGGAAAAATGCGAAAAGAGGGACCAAATTTCATTACAGAACCGATGGATGTTGAGGAACGAGCACCGGCCGGCTTCAATTGGACATCCACGTGCAGCAACGACGATCCCGGACATGAATTGTGTGGCTCAATCAATTTGGGAGAACTCGATCCAATTCTCGGCATAAATCCGCAGCTCGAAGGCATTGTCGTCAAAACACCGCTGCAGGCTCTTCTGGTCGTTTTTCTGATGCGTTCTGGAGTTGCATCCTCGATGTCAGCGGCACAGAGTTTGGTGAAGACTATCGTGGAAGGTGAGGCGAAGCTGGAACTGATCCTCTATTCGGGCCGAAGGGGTGATCAGATCAGCACCGGGAATTATCCGTCGGAGGACGACCAAAAGAAGGCACTGGAAGTTTGGGTCGGAAATTGCGACAAAGCACGGCAAGCGCTGGCAAAGACGAAATTCGAATTGTTGGCGATGGACATTCCCGAGGGAGTCGCCGCCCTACCGGAGGCTGAAAGGGAACACTGGCGAGCCGTTTTCGAGCGAAGCGGGTGGGTCCTCGAAGAAGTCCGGGCCACGAAGATACACAAGGCCGAACGATTCATAAGCCACCAGCGCGTGATTTTGGGAGATTCATCGGCCAGGAAGCTGGCGGAGTACATCGAGCGGTCCGCATGCATTGGCGATCGAGGACCGGTGGCGGACGTCATTCGCGCATTCAAACCGGTAGTGCTGTCCAGCCGAGTGAAGGCCCTATTGGTGATAGTCGGAAGGGACTCACTTGTCAACGGAGAAACGGTCGAAGCCATGTTCGAACAGCTCAAACTTCTCGCCGGACTCTGCAAGCGCTTTCGGCACGTCAGAACATTTTGGTGCTTCCCGCCTTTTGTCAATGTGAAGAGAAGTGAATTTGAAGCTTTGGTGGAGAAGATGAGGGCGATTGAAGAGCCGCCGGCGATCAGTTTGGTGTCAACAACGGCCACGGGACGCTCGGCTCTGGAGATTTTTCGATTTGGCGACAGCCACAACGGCTATCTGATTGACGAGGAAGGGACTCTGAGGAACGCCGGAGTACGAGCGCTGAAAGCGTGGATTTACTCCCAAACGGCATTCCCGGGCGATGAGGCGCTGCACATCCGATCCGTCCATTCCGTTGTCACCGTCCCGGGGGGAAATCGGGCCGATTTCAATCCCGTCGTTGCGCATTCAGCGAGAGTTCAGGCCGAATCTCGCCAGAATGCCGGAGGGAAGTTGCAGTCCGCTCGGCACCATCCGTACCGTCCGATTCAGCCGTTGCCAGGCCGCCACTTTGCCGGACCGCACCGCCGCGACGCGCTGCCCGACTCCCGACCGTTCCGCCGATGACTGTTCGCACGGACCCCCACCTTTCGCGCTTTGGGACGGCGAGGACGCCTTTTTTGACTGTTTGGGGATGTTGGAGTTTTGTGATTTGGGACCTTTTAACGATAATTTAAAGATATTGTTGGCGATTTGTTTTCCCGCCTCTGACCCATTCAAATATGTTCATTTTTGTGTTGGTATTTGTCCCCTTTTTTTGTTCTCATCACTTCCCTTTTTCTTTGGGTTTTTTCTTCGGTTATAATCGCCCAATTTATTAAAGTGAGTAAAATCGTATTTGGAGTTGAGCCCTTAGGTATTGATTGGTCTTCGCCGGTCCCNGTTTTTTCTTCGGTTATAATCGCCCAATTTATTAAAGTGAGTAAAATCGTATTTGGAGTTGAGCCCTTAGGTATTGATTGGTCTTCGCCGGTCCCTTGGCACAGCAAAATATTAAATTGAGATTTTTTATCCATATAATCGTAGCCCTTGTTATAATATTTAGGTTACAGGTTTATTATTAAGATATCCAGTTTGCGTAAATATGTAATGCCGCCGCGTTGTCTTTATATAGCACTTACAAATTTGTGATAATAAATCTTCGAGAATTTTAAATAAATCTATTCTATATTTTTAAAAATATTAATAAATATTTAATCCATTATCCTGAGACATTTCTTTGCCGCTGTTGTTCGTAAATATAAACCTTTGGGCAACAACCGACCTTTGGGCAACAAGACCACTTGGAGCGCTTTCAGCCATCACTCAATTAACAAAACCTGCGTTCAATAATAAAAGTAAAAATAAAGAAATTTAAAGATTGTTTATCGAATAAAATCGATATTAGGTATGTATATGCTGTCAATAAAGTTCAAATTTACAATAAAAATTCTAATCACACATAATCTAAACATTTAGTAAATATGCAAAAATGTTTTAAAAATAAATGCATACTTTGTTATAAAAATTAGAAATTTTAATGTTTATAAATCGTATTAAATGATATTTCCAGGCGGCGGGAAGGTCGAGCAAAGATGCTTTGGCGTCAACTTATTGTCAGCGACGCATGAAGGATTTTCTACTTGCTATTAAAATAAGCTTAAAACATTTTCAATCGCAAAATTTTAAAATAAATTTCAAAATAAATGTAGCTTCAAAAAATTAGTTATACAAATAATATTGAAACTATGTTTCAAAAATGATCTCGGCATATTTAAAGATAGAAAAATGTTAAGGAAATGAATATAATTGAACCAGTTGCTACAAAATACAAATCAAAACTTTGAAACAAATAATTCAAAAATAAAAATTACATTCGTGGTTTACACTGCGGATGTCGGAGTCACACCATCGAGAATGCAACAGTATGTGCATAAAATAATGAGTTTTCAAAACCAAAAATAAGAGATAAATTAAAATTTTGATCAAATTTGTATTATAAAACCTACAGAACAAAAAAAATGATAATTTTGTTAAATAAATGCGTAGCAGAAACAGCAAACCCAGTGGTTAAGCAATAAAAAATCGTGCACAAATAGAACAAATTCAAAATTTCAATAAAAAAAAAAAATACAAACATATTTTTAGTTAAGTACAGTTTTAAAACATTACTCGATAGATAATGAATTAAAATAATCAAAACTTTTTCAACTGCAAAATTTGATAATTTTTCTCCAACTGATGAATTATATAAAAAGTAAAAAGCAATCATTTTACTTTACAAATACAATCCAACGATTCATAATGAAAATTAGGCGAGCTGACATTTGCGGACGGACATTTGCGCAATAAATTATGGTTGTAACATTTATTCGCACCTAATTATTAACTTTTTCAACAATTTTAATTTAATTTTCAATTTGTTTTTCAAATTAAACCGTCCGCAAAAGTCTGTCCGCAAATGTCCGTCCGCAAATNTCCGCAAATGTCCGTCCGCAAATGACCGTCCGCAAATATCCGTCCGCAAAAGTCTGTCCGCAAATATCCGTCCGCAAATGTCCGTCTGCAACTGTCCGTCCGCAAATGTCGCACCGCGAAAATTAAAGCTTTGCAAAAAATTGCAAATTTCTAATTTAATAATTGCGACATACTCAAAACAAACACAAATGGGAATTGAAACAAGAAAAATTTTCAAATATTTGAAAAATAATATTTGGTAAGAAAAAAGTTAAAAAATAAATGCGAAATCAGAAAACTAAGTTTTTTTAATTGCTACGCGATTACATATAATTTTAAGTATTGTTTACATGTATTTAAATAAACCTATTTTTTAAAGTATAAAATTAATTTTTTAAAAATTTAAAACAATTTGTAATTATTTAACAATATAATGCACAATACAAAAATAAAAAAATAAACTGGCAAATCATATTCATATTAAAAATTTACAATGATGTTATTGAACCGTCTACGAAACAGAAAGCGATGTGACCGCATAATTATGCTAAAAATGGTCAGAGCTTTTGTTACAAAACGATTAAAAATTTGAAAAATTATATCCAAATCGATGATTCTAACAAAGAATAGCAGCGCACTCGCATATACAGTTACTATTGTATATTTAAATTAGAAGCCAAATTTAAATTAAACAAATAAAATTTATATTTTGTAATTAATAAACATTTAATAATAACAAATAAAAATATTTCTAATCGCGAAGTTAAATTAATGAAAAGAAAGTGTAACCTAGAATTTATTTAATTAAAATATTAAATACAATTATTTAAAACTTATTAGTGAGAAAAAGCGAAGTAATAAAATTGACCATTAATTTTAAACTATTTTATTAGCAACAATTAAAACTCAGAATAATCTAAACATTTAGTTACAAAAGAACTCTGAGTTGGACTTTACATAATTTAAATGATATTAAAAAATATATCTAAACAATTTAACAACAATAACAGTCATATAAAAAAATAAAACAAATTTATAATGTTAAAAAATAATATTAGTTTTAAAAATAAATGTAATAAATTATGAAAATTCGTTAATAACTTACGAAAATGGCCAAGACCTTAATATTAAGAAATATATTATTGCGTGGATTCAAATGTTTATCAAGTCATTATTATTCATTTAAAGACTTTATAATCAAATTTACAAATGTTTTCAAGAATATGAATTAAAATATAAAATTTGTTTATTTTATTTATTTTAGACTCTATTCTTAAAAAAGTTGAAAAAAATTATATCTATTCATAGAACTAAAAGGAACAGACAAATATTGTTATTTCTATTAGATGTATTAGAAAAATGCAACCCGGAAAATTAAATATGGCATTAACATACACTGATAAAGAAAATTACAATTATAAAAATTTGAGAGTAAAATATACGAAGCGGAAAAATTAAACATAATAACAAAAACATAATAAATATTTTGTAACACAAATTTATTGTGAATTTAAAACAATTTTATATTATTTAACAATATAATGCACAATACAAAAATAAAAAACTAAACTGGCAAATCATATTCATATTGAAAATTTACAATGATGTTATTGAACCGTCTACGAAACAGAAAGCGATGTGACCGCATAATTATGTTAAAAATGGTCAGAGCCAATACTTAGAAATATTAGCATTTTATTAAATAAAATTATACAATAGATAATTTAACAAAAACAAAAAATCCAGCAAATAAAATTATAGTATAAATAAATTAATGTAAAGAAATCGAGTTAGAAAAATAATTTTATTAATATTTATTTAATTAATAATTCTGCCCAAAAGTTGAAACAATGGTATATCTCTTTTAATGTACCCAATAATATTAATTGCAAAAATGTTGAAATCGCCAAATAATAAAAAGTAACAAAGTTGTAATTTTGCTGTTTTACTAAAAATATAATTAGCAGTATAATCTGAAAGACACTGCTGCCACCAAATTTCTTTTTATTAATGTTTTTACGTTTTAGTACAAAAATGCCATTTCTAATAAAAATAAAATATATAATGCAATAATTAAAAATTGATGTTTTAAAAATTGGGCGAGAATATTTGCTTAATAAAATGTATATACGATTAAAAAAAAGCGTTGCATTCCAAAAAAACTGTTGTATTTTGAGTTATTTATTAAATGTCGATTCACCACATCTGTCTCCCCATGTGAGGACATCCTGGCCAATTTATTACCAAAGAATTTTTCTTATTAAATTTTATTCAAAGAGATCATTTATAATTAAAACAAAAAAGTAAAAGAACTAACAATCCGAGAAAATTACATTGTTTGATATCATAAACAATAAATATTATTATATATAAATACAAAATTCCAATATACCTCCATCATCTAAAATCTTTTAAAAATAGCAATTATTATACTACTAAATAATGAATCCCAATGAATGTGGTTTTTAGAAAATATGAAAAAATGGGGCAACATTTACACTATACGTGTGCGAGAGGCGCACAAGCACGAGGGAAGCTTGATAATTGTATTAATTTAATAATAAAAAGTTCACACCCCTTATGATGTTATTTATTTTTTATACTTTGGTAAAAAAGTTGCATAATAAATAAAACTTAAAAAATCAAAATATCATTAATTTGATTTTTATAAAAAAAATAATTATTACTTATAAAACAAATATTTAAAAAGACAATTCAAAAAGAATCGATAGCAAAAATAGCAATAAATATAATAAGTAATTTTTCAAATATTTTTAGCTGCCTTTGAACTTAAACTCAAATTAACTCGAAAATGAACGAAAATCTACTAAGCTTAAAACACAAGAAAACGTATTTTTAAATTAAAAAATTAATGATCTCGAAAAGACGTGGAAGATGAAGATTAACGCGAAGATGAGCACGAAACTTTACAAAAGAATATTTACCTATGCGAGAATTCAGACAGATTATTTTAAATTTTTAAACACTTTATCTTTTCAAAACTTGATTAAAAAACAAAAAATAAAACTATTTTACTATAATTACCCAATTGTCATCAAAAATTATTTGTAAAATATGCCGTTTGTAAACAGGCAGCTGAGTGGATAATGTCAGAAAATTACCATTTTTATTTTGAACGTTGTGTTCATTTTTTTTATCAATGAATTGAAAATTGATAAATACCTTGGTTTGGTACAAAAAATAACAAAATTAAATACACCTTTAAAATTCAAACAATCATTTACTATTTAACATACTGTAATTAGCACAAATAGACAAAAAAACACTTTTTTAACATAACTCGACATGAGCAAGTCGATTGAAATACCTCATGAAGAACTAAAAAATTTATTTAAATAAATAATTGTAAACGCTTATAGCCCATTATGAAACATCACCAAGAGTCAGGAATCAAAAATTTGATTAATAATAGATTAAATTTAAAAAATAAATTAAACACGCAATTTTTCGACTAAAAATATATTCTTATTTAAAAATATTAAATATAAGTGCTTAATTCAAAAAAATTCTAAATCATTTAATTATAAATGTTTACATATTTAATCTCAACAAAAACATGAAAATGAATGCGTCAAAAACCAAACACCAACAGACTCAAAGCCTTGTCTGCTATACGCACTTTTAAAACTAAAACTAAGCGTATAATAAGTTTTATTCATCTCAATTGAATGTTGCATTTATTTCTAAAATAAAATAAAAAAAGCTCAGTAACAAATCATAATTATTTTACTATTTACTTAAGGATTTTAAATCAATATCACTAAAAAATAATTATTATCTTTTCGAACAAAAAAGAATAAATACTTTACTGATAAAACAAAAAAACCATTAATTTATTTTCTAAAACGTAATATATTTTGGTAATGGTTAATTAATGTCTTGCTAACTTACAAAATCTAATAAAATATTTTTTAAAAGATTCTTTTTCATAAGAAATCCAAAGTCTTCGACTAAAATTCGTTGATAATACAATTAACATATTATTATAAATAATTAACGAATACTTTATTATGCCAGGCGCTACAACAAAAAAAACATTTCATTCTCAGTTAAAAACATTTCGCCGTAAATTAATTAAAAGGTGCCGAATGAGCAAACACATTTTTCGTCAGTTAATTCAACCTAATACAAACATAAAATTATCATTTTTATCAAAATTTATATTATATAATTGACCCCCGATCAACGACACGTTAATAGTGAGGCCGTAGATGCACATTAAAACTATGACAAAGCATATCAACAAATTTTTGAAAACTTCTATTACTAAATCTTAACTAATAAGAATTTAAAAAAAAATCAAAATCCCATTTTAGGCTATCAACGCGCAGAAGGCCGCGCATCAACGTTGTGTTCAATCCGTGCCGTGTATGGTTGAATAGTAATTTTTATGAACTAAAAAAATTCATAATAATAAATCAGCAAATTTTAATTTTAATAATCTCCCCGTATAATCCAACCGAACAAAAAGGCCTCCACCTAGTCATTTGGACAGAAACATTATTTTAGCAAAATCAGAGTATAAACAAATTTTAAAGTAATTTTGTAAATTTTCTAATACTGTTTAGATTTAGTAAACTATAAACTTATTCTCTGTAAATGGCTATCAATTTGATAAGCGACGCGAACGGTTTTATTAAAGATTATTTAAATGTTAAAAATAAAAGACGAAAATAATCATAACTACTCTCTATGAATAATAAAGAAATCCCGACCAGCGGCCATCAATTCAAAAATAAATTATAATTAAAATAAAATGTAAAGAATTTTTATTAACAAATAGTAAAACTTAAAAATAACTGAAAATGGCGAAACTTAATGAAAGCATTTAAACTCGACATCGACAAGAAATAATGTGCTTTAGATGCAAATTAAGAATAATTAACCTAAATAACTAAAAATTTAATATTGTATTAAATTTTAAACCTATACAAAGTAAGCATTGTATTAATATTTTACGAATAATCGGTTATTATTCTACAGCAACCCATACATTAGTTAACATTTAATTCATAAAATATTAAAATAAAATCAAGTTATTTAACGTAGCACTTTATAATTAACTTTACAGATTATGTAAATGACAAACACTTTAACTTCAATTCAAAAAAGGCTCAAGAGAGCGCGGAAAAGCTCCGGAAAAGGGATAGTGCAAAGAAATTGCAGACGCTGACCAGTAATTGTAACTCAAAATTATTACAAATAAACCTGTAAATACAGATGCAAAATTACTAATATTATATTTAAATAAAAGTTATGCAATGAGCAATACATCAAAGTCAAACAAGCTAAGGCGTGATTTTTACATCGTGAATTAAATTGCTAATTTTTTTTAATAACTCAAAGTCAATAGAGTAACAAACTAGAAAACAAACCAAGACTATGAAATTTGAAGAATATTAATATATAATTTATAAATGTATGCCCAAATTTATGCAGACATAAGAATTTATATATATTCAACCGAAACTATGATTTCAAGGTGGAAATCTCGACATGGATTGCAATATTTGATAGTTATAAAAATTTGATCATCAACTAACCCTTTTGAGATAATTTTTGTTTGTTTAATAAAAAAACCACATTTGTTTATTTAAAATAGTTAATGTTGATTTCATGGAATATAAGTAAGAAACTTCAAGACATATTTTAAGTTGACTTACTTTTGCATTGCTGTTTTCCATATTTCTCGGCCCTCTTGTAATCAATCTATCGTTGTCATCGGTTATTATTTGTTTGTACATTAATATTCTTAATCTCTTATAAAAATGATTTTTATTTAAATTAAAAGTGAGTTTTAATTTGCAAATATTTTATTTGAAACATAATTAATTCATTAGATAATGAAAATTCAAAGTCCCAAATGCTTTTGGTAAGAATGCGAAATTTCATATATTTGTTTTGATATTGTGCTTTATCTTTGTTTGTAACAACAATGAAGTAACAATTAATTGTATTTAAACTGCGTCATCTTGCAAAAAATCTATGATCGTGGGACACTTAAGGAATATTCGATTTTTTTAAAAATATTTTTTTTGTTTGCTTTAACGAACTTTTTCAGTTCTTTCTATAATTTTTTTTTTCTCTGGTAAAATAGTTATTTGCGTTCGCTGTTGAAGTTCGCATAATTTTTTTCACTTCAATCGTCCTGATTTGGTAATAATCGATTTCGTCGTTAAAGTGTATGTCTTTTATATCTAATCACTTAGCTTCTTTGGGGCTCTGCAAAATTTAATTTAATTTTAGTTTATTTTATGTTTTAATAATTTAAAAAATATATAATGAATTTCATTATTTAATTTTTGTTATTTTACTAAAACGCAATGCTATTAATACCGAAGGCGCCCAATGATTTAACAGTGTTAGTCATATTAAAATATAAATTTTATTGTTTTAAAATGAGTTAAACGTCCAGTGACGAGAACATTTAATTTTGGCGTATTTATTAAGTGTACTTTTTCAATGCATGGACTTAAATTTATTTAATACTTTACTACTTTATTCATTTCAGTCATATACGTATATTACTAACTAAATAAAATAAATAAATAAAGTTTACGCTGTCAATAAAATGCTTATTGATCTAAACAAAATTCAGTATAAAAACATACAATTTAAACCTAAATGAAGCGATTCAAATGGAAAACAAACGGAGAACAAACGGATGACCACAAATCAAAACACGTTTTAAGACATTGGCTCTAATTAAACTAAGAAATTTACTTTTTTGAATCAAAACAAAGAAACTAAGATTATAAATTGCAGCTCTATGAATTAAAATAACCAAAAAAAGACAAAAAAGCAATGCAAAAATCTAATCACTAAAATGTGCATATCTAAAAATTAAAATATAACTTCAAAAGGCATTGTCTTTAATGATTAAATTTAAATTCCTTTCAATTGTATTAATAATTTAATATTTCTAATTTATATTTTTCAAGATACATTGAATGCAGTAATGATTTTTTTCCATTTATCTATCAAAATGAATTATTTTTTCATTAATTATTTAGTTTTATTTTTTATGACGAGTGAAGTTGAATGAAGTTTTTTAAAATGATAGTGTAAATAAATATTTATTTTTATTAGTAAATTTCGATTATCAAAGAGAATAATTAAGGTTTGAAGTAAATATTTCTATAATTTTTGAATATATTTAGGAGATTAATTAGGTCACTCAATGTGATAGAAGTAATTGGTTATTTCTATAACCTTCAGGCGATTCTCAAGCCTCTGATTATGAATGTGCCGTCAGTTTGAAATTATTATTTAAAAATAATGAATAAGTTTTAAACAATGTATTCAATATTAATTACCATTTATTAATTCTCCTCAAGTCATGGTATCGTTGGAAACGCAATACTTTGATCCATCGTTGTCATCTTTACAGCCAGGTTTTGAGCCACTCATTTAAGTGATTTTAAAGTAATTAATTGCTGGTTTATATCTTTTGAGCGCAGTCATTATTTTGACATTACTTCTCTAACCCATAGATGTAGAATCTTTTTGATTTTATACATAAAAAGTGAATTAATATTGCTCTATTAATGAAAAAAAGTTTTATTTTACCAAAATTTAAATTTTTATCTTGAAATAATATAAGATCGAATGTGTGCAGCTTACTTATTGCATTTGAAAGTCTACTTTTTTTGTATTTCTCTTTTTGTACTAATTTTTAAAATAATTGACACGCATTGTTAATGTTTAGGTATTGGTTTTGTGTATTAACTCAATTTTTATTTTAATTAATCTTTTTTAATTTTGTTTACAGACATTTAAAATATTAATTATTTTTAAATTCAGTTTTATATATTTCGAAAATAGCTGAGCAGTACTGACCTGACCACTTTCGTGAATCCGCTATACGTGTCGTATTGTTTTAGTGATTATAATTATTTTTTATCCATGAGAATAAAGCATTCTTTTACAATTTGGTAAAAGCATAGTACAAATTTTATTTGAATAAAATAAATCATTAAATTTTATTATGTGAAGCTTCTAAATATATTTTATTTGCTACTCTTTTTAAGAAGCTCATTATTTCATATTAAATTTCCTCCATTTTCCGAAAAAATCATGTTATAATGATAACTTTCATTTTGGTATTAAACTTATGTTAAAGTTTTATTTGGTAAACTTTTTTTTTCATTATCGAATAATTTGTTACTAAATTTAAATTAAAATTAGTGTTATATTTATTTATGTGCTTTATTAACAGTTTTTTTTAATATTAAGTTGTTTTTACAACGTTTTATTTAACTTTTATATAATTTAAACTTACTCGTTTGATGGATTCGTAAACATTTGGAATCGTGTTGCTCGCGTCTGATTGTATAATTTAGATATTTATTAGGTATTTGAAAATTCATGAAAATTTACTTATTATTTTTTTGATTTTTTTCTACTAGTAATCTTATTACTTTTAAAAATAATAAATATTCCAAATAATCTTTGTTGTATTCTTAATAGATTTATAAAATTATTTACCGTGGCCATAAAGTCGAATGAATTATATTTTGCTGATTTTAAGAAGAGTCGCCACCTTCATAATGTGATTTTGTAAACATAATATTATTTAGATAATAACAAAAATGTCTCCAAAGTGACGATGGAATCTAATCTATTTTAATTCTTGCTTTTATCGGCACATTTATCGTCTAATTTACTTTAAATTAATAAATTTTTAGCTTTTTTTATTATATTTCAAACAGTGGAAAAATAGCGCTTACTTTTGGATGATAATTAAATTTAATTGAAAAAATTTTCATTTGAGATTTATGCAGTTATATTATTGTTATGTATTAGTTTCTTTAATTATCAATGATATAAGTTTCGTCTTTGAAAAAGTTTTAATTTTATTGATATTAATTTTCTGATCGTTAATATTTTACTGGCGATATTTAGAAGATTTACAATTTATGATCATAGCTCTGCGATAAATTATAAAATTGTAATTTTTTGAATTGGCAAAATATATATATATTTCTTGTTATCTTATTTCTAATCTTTTTTCTGTCGCCTAACTTGTGCTTTTAATCGATAAAAGCACGTTAATTTTTTGTGCGAAACTAAACCTTTTTAAAACTTTAATAAATTATTAAACATAAATTTTAAAATGTGCAGCTAGCTAGATTATTTTTTATGGTAAATTTGTATTAGTTTAGCGACAAAATTAAGTTTGAGTTTATTTGTTGCATTTTTTATTTTGTTATTTGTTATTTGTTTTTTTTATTATTTTAATTTAAATATTTTTTAGTTGAATATAATTAGTAAATTTTAATATCTTCTGGTTTAAGTTTCGAAATGTCTTTTATAAATTTGTGTCATAATCTTTAAAATTATAATTATGTGATCATCACGCGTATAACTAATGTGGCGACGGAAAATCACAATATATTCCGTTAATGAGATTTAATAAATACAACAAAGACGATGTAACGAAATACTGATCACTAATTATGTTTGCATAAATGATTATAACATAGAATAGTTCAAGGGTTTTATAAATATAAATTTTATAATTACAGGTTAAATTATTAAATTTATAATTATAATTTAGATTTATTTAAATAATTGACTAAATAAAAGCAAAAATTTTTCAGCAAAAATTAACTAGAAGCTTCCGGCTCTGCAGGTCTTTTAACAGACGGAAATGCAAGTTCTTTGACAAAGCATAATTGTTGGCTTTTTAATTTATAAATTTTATTAACAAAAAAAAAATTTGGTGATAGCACTGCTTTTCAAATTATTATTTCTGTTAATTAAAGCAAATTCATTTATTTCTAATGACTATTAAATAATATGTATTGTTTATCTTATTAACATATTTTTTAAAACGAAAACCTTTACCTTATTTTTTTTGTATTATACTTCCAGTTAATTTTTTATTTATGTTAAATCCAATTCAAACACCTCGAAAGGCACCAGAGTGACTTTAGCCAAATTCCAGTTTATTTTTATAACACTTTATAATTTAAAATATCTTAAATAGTATTTTTCCCGCATTAATTTAAGATTTAACTATTAATCAATTTAAACATATTATTTGACCTTTAAATGTTTTCGTTAATAACACTTTTTTTAAAACCTTGTTTTAAAAACAAATTTATTTGATTCCTTAATGTTTGTTATTTTGATAAACATCGGCGCTCAATTTGGGCTCCGTCAGAGTTCAGTACCATTTCGCTTGGCTGACGACATGGTTGCCGACATTGGTTCTATAATTGAATTGTTAAATAAACTTTAGGCCCAGTTATAATTGAATAATAAATATAATAATAAATTAATTATGTTCCGATAAACTGAAATTTTATTTTAAAATGATTAAGCGTAAGCATTAAATGCTAAATGATTTAATTAATTAACTTGATTTTATTCATAAAAATTTACTTGCCTTACCGATTTCTATATGCAAAACTTTTTTGTTAAGTATAATGAAATAAAATATATTAATATTTTACAAATTAATTAAACAAAATACTCGGTTATTATTCTACAGCCATCCATGAAAGTATGCTAAAAAATCATTCCAAATAAAACGGTTTATAAAGTAAAAATATATTCATAATCAAGCACTTTATAATTATAAAATTTCAATTATAAAATAAGTTTAAAGACGTAAAATCTAATTTAAAAGCACCGCACAAGCTGAAGCTCTCTGCGCAGTTGATGCATACTTTTTGCAGTATATTCTATAAAAACTAAAATTTTGCTATTCAAATTTCTTAAAGCAAGAAAAAACTTAGACTTTTTCATTTAAAGAATTGAGTATTGCTACCAAAAGCCAAGGCGTTGAAATATTTTTAAACAAACAAATCCAACTATAAAAAATAGCTGTAATATCTGCTAAGATTTTGGCAGTTTAATTGTAAGACGCTTACTTTACAGATTATGTAAATGACAACACTTTAACTTCAATTCAAAAAAGGCTCAAGAGAGCGCGGCAAAGCTCAGGAAAAGGGATAGTGCAATGAAATTCAGACGCTGGCCAGTAATTGTAACTCAAATATTACAAATAAACTTGTAATTACAGATACATTTGAAAAATTGATTACACAATTAAAGCAAAAATTTTTTATTACTATTAAACAATGCATTTAGATATTGTATAAATAGAGAATGATTTATCAAAATATTTCAAGAATCAATTATTGGTTTGAAAAATAAAAGGTAAAAATTAAAATTATAAACCCAATTAAATTGAGAAGTTGAAAGCATTTCCTTCGTTAACTCGTTAAATAACAAATGATTTTAATAAAAAACTTAATAGTATATACTACAAATTAATGCAAAATTTGTTTATTAATATTTGCAATTTTATTGTAAACATTTATTCTAAAAATTTGATTAATATAATTGTGTTTTATTTTATGCTAACATCAATTTTACAAAAATAATATCTATAATTCAAATTTGTAAAAATTATTCTGGGATGAAAAATGGGTTTCAATAATTTAAACTTTAACATATATAAAACACCGAATCAATAATAAATTAATTCTAACAGCAATTTGTACAGTATAAATATAGCGCGAAGGTTTGTACACGTACCCACAGACAGAGTCCATTGACTTGAACATGATAAATGATTTAAATTTATGAATATTTAATAATTTTAAAAAAGCATAGTAATTTAAATTTTAAATCAATGAAGAATTTAAAAAGTTATGCTTATATCAAATTGATTAGTTGAATTTAGAAAAACTTAAAAAATTCTAAAATTAAATACTACTCAAACCAATAAATTTGTGTTAATTAAACACCATTAAATTAAATAACTTTTATAATTTCTAACATCTAAGTCTATTTAATTCCAACGAAATTGTGAAAAACTTAACATTTGTTAACCCAATTGCAAAGTCCTGCGGGTCAACTTTCGACGACATAAAATCTATGCGACTTATCGTGAAAGAAATACAATAAAAATGATATATTATTTGATAAACTAAAATAAATTAAACAATGCATCAAATTCCTTTGAATAATTTTTTTTAAAAAGTCGACGTTATAAATAATATTAATGCCTCATTTTAAATTATTTGTTAAATTTACTACCACTAGGGGTTCTCTGGATGTTGTGTCTAGTGGCTGTGCCGCTTGTGGAGCTGCATGGGTTTGCCTGCGGATTTGATTATCTTAACAAAAAAATTATTTTCTTATTTTATAGTTATTATTTTTTATTTTATACTTACATTTAGAATTTTTGTAAACATTTTATTTATGTTTACTATTCCGAATAAAATAATGATTATCATCGGGTTGAAATCCTCGCTACATGTGCAGAGCTTGCACAGATTGCCTGATATGTTTTTTAAAAATTGTTTTAGTTTAATTTCTTGAACATTTTATTTTTTTGAACAAATAGTGTGCTAAAAAGAGAGTGTCAGGCGGGTGAGAGTAATTTGGACATCAACGCACCCCATTTAAAAATTGTTTTAGTTAATTTCTTGAACATTTTTTTTCTTTATTTAATTTACGTTTTTTTTGACTACGAAAATTATTAGCCTGTGCCTTAAAATTTTTATAACTATAAATTTCTTCTCTTAAAATTATGACGCACAGCCGTCACGGATTTGATTTATTTGTGAACCTGTGGCTTTGAAACAATTTAATTAAAAAATGTAAAAAATATAAACTTATCATTAAAGAAATAAAAAAATAGAATTAAGTGATCAAACAAATTAATGAATAAGAATTCTCGATAATAAAAGCCCAAAAAAGATAAACATAACCTAAATTTTTATTTTGATAAAAATACAAACAATTTGGAACTGAAGGCGACGGCGGAAAAGCTATGTAAATTAATAAAACAATAAAATACCGCATTTACTCATCAGACACAAAAGTGGACACAATACCGCCTATGGAGAGGCTTGAATAATTCGTTTAAAATTATAAAATTGCATTGTTTTTTAATTTAATGTTTTCTCTATAACATTAAAATTTAATAGTCATAAAATGTGGATAATAAATATAAGAATAATTATTCAACCCTTTTTTAATTTCTGATGAAATTTATAAAATTATGAAAAATTTAAATTAATTAAAATACCAAACAACTAATTAGTCTTGTTAATCAATTAATTCCAATCTTGAATTAAATAAATAAAAACTAAATCTATAAAAATTGCATAAGGAAAGGCTAAACAAAATTTCTGAGTTACTGTTCTAGGGAGTGTAATTAAATTATCAAAAAAACATTAATTGCTTGTACTTTTAAATGCAATTAAAACCTTTATTTGTTCACTATCAAACATCAAATTACTTGTTATGAATTTCATTAAAAAACAATTAACCAAATAAAATAACCCTTTAAAATCCAATAAAATCTTTTCAAATTCAAAATTTTTAAGATTTGCAATCAATCCGAAATGCCGCATACCACGAAACAGGACATACATTAGTCTCCTACATTGCTACGGCTCAAGCCATGTGAAAATATATTTAAAAAATGAAAGATGTCATCTAAAGCTGTAAGTAAAATTTTAAAATTAAAACAAAAATTACCTAATTTTTTTAATGAAATTCAAGCAAAGAAATAAATCACTGCTGGAATGGATTATTTGTAAAGTAACGTTTTAAATGATTTCAATTCAAATAAAAAAAAAATTTTATTTTCATTTATCATATGTCCAAAAACAAAAAATATTTTTACTTGGAAATCAAATTTTAATTCAACTAAATCATGTATAAGAAAAAATTTTAGTTAAAGCGCTACGTATTGGCAAGATATTTATCTTGTCATATGAAATATTTAAAAATTACAACTAATGAATTTAAAAAAATACGTGCTATAAAATATTGAAAGTAAATTTGAATTAAAATAAAATCAAAATGTAGTTTTAGTACTTTATATTTGAGTCCCTAAAATTAGTTGTACAATTTTAAAAGTTAAATTTCTTTAACATTGCATTCTATTGTTAATACTAAAATAATTTAAATGATTTTCCAAAATATTGTAAATAAAATTGTTTTCACAACAAAATAATGTTTATTTTTCAACTTCTAAAAGGCCTGAAAAAATTATTATTTGGTATAAAATGCATACAATTAAGAAATGAGTTTTTATAACGATTGATTTTGAGGCACAAAAGAATTTGAAATGGTTTAAATTCTTTATAAAAACAATATTACAGCAACGAAAAGAATGTATTAATTCAAAAAACGTGCGAAAAGAAATATTACAAATTTTTACTCTGGAATAAAGATATTGTGGTTCTACTTCAATAAAATTAATAAGCAAATGATAGAAAAAAAAATTCAAAATAACTATAATTTATTTTAATTTTATTGTAAATTAGAATATTTAAAGAAATAAAAAAATAGAAATATTTGGTGGCTCAAAATCTGGCTGCAACGATGACACAAAGCGAATCCAAGGATCGTGACATGAGGGTTAATAAATGGTAATTAATATTGAAAAACATTGTTTAAAACTTATTCAGTATTTTAAAATAATAATTTGCAATAAAATTCAAACCAAAGATTAAGACAAAAAATTTATCTAAAATATTAAAATAAATCAAATAAAACAAAATAGATTCCATTAAATATTTGCAAGAAATACGATCAAACTGACTGCGCTCATATCAGAGGCTTGAGAATCGCCTGAAGCTTAATAAAAATAAATATTTTTTTTACACTCATTTTGTCCCGAACTTTTTGAAATTCCGTTCCCGGAATTTTTATTTTTTTTCCCCGTTGGTAGAACATTAATGGTCCTTTCCGTCATATTTCACAACACAATTTAAGTTGTCCAAATTAATGGCTATACCCATGGTTGTCATTGCTTGTGGACAAAGTTTTTGAAACTTTGGGCATTTTTTTTACAAAATTTTATAAATTATTTATGATTTGAGTCCCATTCGGTGAAACCAATCAGATTTATGCTGGAATGGCAGGCGAAAGCTACAAGCTACAATTGCTTACAATTTGTAAATTTCAAGAAATAAAGAATACTAATAAGATTTATTTAATATTTTCTATCATAAAATTTCGAGATTATTTACTAAAAAAATATAAATATAATAATAAAAAATATAAATAAGAAACATATTCACCTTAAAGTTCGTGATCAATTCTTATAAATGCATAAAACTAGGCATAAAATCTTTAATTATAATTTCAAACAAATGGTATAATTCTACTAAAAATATTATCAGGCGAAAGATCCAATTTGCTTACGATTAATAGAATTTAAGAAATAAAGAATATTATTAAGATTTTTTTATATTTTTGTATCAAATGCGATAATAAATTTCGAGAATTATTTACTAAAAAAAAAGTAAAAATATTAAATAAAAAATATTTTCACTAAAATTCGTCACATGAATTTTGTTATGCTCATATAATGTAATTATTAATAGTAATATGACATTTTTCATTTCAATGATATGAAAAAAGAAAGCTTAATAATACAAATAAATTAACATTTAAATATATTAAAATAATTTTAAAAATAAATACTAATATCAAATAGTAACATTTTTTAATAATGCAAAAGTAAGTTTACAAAAATAAATTATCGGTATTTATGTGGTTTAAAAAAAATTTTTACATATGAAAAGGAAAGAAAACAAAAAAACCTTTTACAATAAAATAAAAACCAAGAAATTTCCAAAAAACTTTTGCAACCGATTAATTTGTTAATTTAGTAATTAAATTATTATGATATAAGAATTCCGGCCGACACAAATATTAAAAGGATTTTGGATTATTTAGCAATCAGGCAAAGAATGCCCAAAATACGAAAAAAAGCATAAGAATTTTTATTATACAAAAAAGAAAACATACCACAGCATTGTTTAAACATCTATTATACTCTATATAATTTAATATTCCAAGTCATGAAGGCTCACTTAACCTAAGTATTTCACAAAATTAATATGATTAATAAAAAATATTTAATGTTTCTATTAATAATAAAACAGTTTTAAAAATATTTAGTAAAAATAATAAAGTTTTTCAATGTTGCTGAAAATGAATACTTATTAAATACAATTGAATTAAACAATGACCCTGGTAGAAGAGAGGTGCATGTGCTTGAACTCAAAGCACTGGAGAGCTGGAGTCGCTCAAGGTGAGAAATCTGCTTGGAAGCAAATAAGACAATCTTCAGAAAAGAAACGTTCATTAGTATTATTATAATTTATTAAATCACTTTTGAGTTTAATATAAATTTATGGATTTAAAATAGTAAAAGATTGACAATATTAATAATAGCAAATTATGTTAAACATTTTTACATTTAATGTAAACGATTATTGAATTAAATACTTATTTTCGCAATAATAAATAAAAAATGTAAGTGAATTTAGTTATGCCATTTAATGGGCTGCTTAATTGACAAGTCTCATTTGCAACACACTGTTAATTTTTATGACATAATCTTTTAAAACAAAATGTTGCCAAATTTAAAAATAATGAAATATTATTCTTACAATAAAAATCAACAAATAGAATAAAGAACTCAATTTGAGAAATAAACAAACAATGATACCTACAATTAATTTTATAATTAAAAAAATATTAATTACAAAATTATATTAAATATAAAATAGATCAATAATTTACAGGATATATCGATTAATCAAAAAAATAAATGTAAAAAAATTTAAAAAATTTGTGTAATGGATATAAATATAAACAAAAATATTTAAAGATACAGTACTTTACTTCACATAATGGTTGAAAAATGTATATTGCGTTGCTAATATTTTGATGCAAAGCAATTACAAATGGACAAGTGCCAAAATTTTTGCTAATTATATACAAGTTCAATTTACTATTTTAAAAAGATTTTACAACCAAATTAATTTTAAACACCAAAATATGATAACTGATCAGAGCAGTTTCAAGAAGCTGAAGTCCCAGCAAGGTCGAGGATAATGTCGGAGAATTCGCCGTAATTTGGAGACTGCGAATGTGGCGCGTTCTTTGGGAAAGCCGATGCTGACAAGATAATTGTCACAGGATTCGAAACAAGAATATATTGAAAACCCAAACATTGATTAGCCTGGCTCCTTTGGATCAAAAGAGCATAATTTTAAAACATGTTCTATATTTAAAGCACAATTTTAGTACATATTAAATACACTGTAATAGTTTAAAAAACTAATTTAAATCAAATTTTATAAATCGGTATTTAAAAAAGTTTTATAAAAAAAAGGAAATCTATAATAACAGAATATTGTAAGGCAAAAAATATGTATTTTCGATTTAAATTTTAAATGTCAAAAAATTTCTTAGCAAAATTAACTATATATAAATTTTTGAATTAATATTGTAAATTTTCTACTAAGGCTATAGATATTCACAGCAAATAGACATCTGAATAAACTGAAAAACAAGCCTATTCATACCATCGGGCCAGAAATACAATATCAAAATAATATATTAAAATGTACAAACAAAATCTTTAAAAAAAATGTAACGGTCGATAAAGGGGACCAATCGGTCAACCAACGCAATATGTATGTATGATACAGGATCCAAACAAGAATATATTGAAAAACCAACACAATACCATGAAATTCGAAGAAAATTTAAGAAAATTTATTTGTATATATTAAATATTTTCTAAATTTTTAAACAAATAAACTTACGATTCCATTAAAACTTTTGTAAATATTTGTCAGTTTGCATTTAACAAGATTAGATCCTGTGAAAGCTAACGTCGAATCGTGACGATGATGATAGAAGGCCTCAACATAAAAGATAACATCTAAATATTTTTAAAATACGAATTATAAAAAACATGCAATAAACCCTGCAAAAAAGTTATTCTGCACTTGTATTCTTAGCATTTTATATTAAAAAAAACTACGCTTGTAAATTAAAAAATTAAAGGTGCAAGAAAATATAAAATAATTATATTTCAAAATATCGTAAAATAGAATTTATATAAGGTTTTCAACTTAAATAATTAACTGTTAACAATAAACTTGTGAATAATTATAAAAAGTCCAATATGTTTATTATTAATTTAAAACACGGTTTAAAATTCCATAAAATTATTTATCAACAACAAAAAATAAACACATAGAGGTATCCTTTTGCTCCACGTAAAAATGAAACTTTAATTTGAAATTATAATAACAAAGTGTAATTAAATTATTTCACTTAGAAACAAATTGAAATAATATATAATTATTTACGCGTTGTCGGTATTGCTTTAAAATTACATCCAATATATTGTCATAATTTGTCAAAAAAAAAAAAATGAGTAATGTCTTGAAACTATTAAAACTTCGTTGACAACAACAAGACGCGAATAGCTTTGCACCAGACTTGGCATGTCTTCGTGTTCTGTCAATGGTTTTTGTAAATGTAGAGATTTATTTATAAAGTGTAGATATAAAAGTAAATGTCAGAGAATTCGTGCTATTAATTTAAACAAGATCAAAAAACAATATTCTTACGATGTAAGTAAAGCGAAATATTAACAAATCATGAATTGTATTAAATAATTTCCTGATTCATCTAATAGTTTTACAATAAATCAATCAAAAATTAGTAGAATACAATGGATTTTACCTATATTTAAGTTAAATTATAAAAAGGAAAAAGCCCAATCAAAATAAAGCGGAGTAAACATGCACACAACTGAAGGCAAAAATCATTGAAAAAGGCCGGCAAGACTGCGATGCCCAACAAAAAACTTTCAAGTTATTTTTAATACACGTAAATCTAAAAGAATTTTTGTGAGCGTTTAAGAAAAAAATTAGCATAATGTATTTATTTAATTTAAAATTTATACTATTGTTATTTATTGATTTTTAAATATGAAATTGTTTTTTGCATATTTAAATCATTAAAACTTTTGTTAAAATTGATTAGCTGCGCAACGAACACTGTGCCTAAAAATGCCAGGCCCGTAGCCAGAAATTTTTTTTTAGGGAGGTGGAGGCTGGGGAAAAAGTCGATTTTTAGGGGTGAGTTTTATCCATTTTATTGCATTCAAGAAATTTTTAGAGAATTCCGTTTCACTTCTGGGGGCTATAATTTTTTGAAGCTTTTTTAAGAATGGGAGAGGTACGGCGGGCCGACAGGTGTGCAAAACGAAAAATATAAATGCATTAAAAAATATAAAATGTTAACTGTTTGTTAAATGTACAAATATATGATATTTTGAATCGTTATTCCAGTATAGTATAATTAATTTAATTTGTTTCTTTAAAAAAAGAAAAAAATTTAATAAAATGTAATAGGCATGATTACATTTATTTTATATTATTATTTCTATTGGATGTATTAGAAAAACGATTTGACAGAGCGTACTAATAAATGGGTGAGAATTGCAATGAGCTGCAACCCTGGAAAAGGCTCATGCATGATAAATTGGTAAAATGAGGTGTCGGTTAAAACAATGCACAAGCGTTTACTAAGTAATTTTAAAAATGTGGTTAAAACAATAATAAAATTACAAACATTTTATCCGACCACATTCATATTTGCTTTGATCTAAATAAAGAAAAAAGCTAACAAAAGGGTTGAACTATCTTAAACAGCATGCACAGACGGGATGGGCTAATGAGACGTGGAATTAGAACAGTTTTATGGTAAAATTATAAGTTTCAGCGGTTAATAAACCAAAAAAAAAATTTGTATATGTACTACGAAAAATAACATCTTAACATTTTATTAACATAGTACTATTACAATGCAAAGGACGGCGATTTGTTACATTTATTTATTTTTATATATAATAAAGACAAAATATGTATGTTTTTATGTGCTTAAAATGCTAAAATAAAAACCCCCAAAAATGCTAAAAAAGATGTGCTAAAATATGTGCCAAAAATGGCCAAAATCTAGTCAGTATATGCCAAAATAAGATGAGACAATATTAAGAATTAGAATTAATAATATTTAATTTTCTTAAAGATACAACACCGATCTCAATTTCTGCCCCATGGAATAACGGTTCCACCGTCGCAGCCCAAGGCAAGGTGATCATAATTAAAGAAAAAGAATAATATAGTATTTTTTTACTTCTACATCCTATAAAACCAACATAACACTGGATCATTTACAATAGATTTTTATGTAAAAAGGATTGACTTAATTACTTAAAAATACCTAAATTCGACAGAATTACATTAAATAAATTTTAACAAAATATTTTCTAATTAATTATGGTAATTTTGATTTGATCCGCTAACTATGAAGGTGAACTCCGTAAAATTTTCCTCTCAAAAAACACTCTTGAAAAAAAACATGGCATCCGTAAGAAAAATTTACATAGTGGGACGTCAGTTCTCGACGCGATTAACACACGAGCATCAGCTATGGGAATTCGCAAAAATCAAGTGAAAACAAAGCAATAAAATAAAATTAAATAATAATATTTTATTGAAAAGGTCAATGATTATTTTATATTCAAATTACAACTCGTAATATTCAACTTTAAAACAAATCTAAATATAAATATAAAAATATTTGTTAAAAAGACGTATATGAAAATAAATGGAATTTTTGTTAGGTAAAAATAAAAGATTCTCATCTAGTTTTGAAAAGAAGAAAATTTATAAAAGAAAAACAAATATCCTAAAGAATTTTAAATAGCCCGCGATGGAGTTTGCTGGGGCGCACAGAGTCCGTCAATTAAGAATAAAACAAGTATTTAAAGCTGTTTGTAAATTTGATAAATGTTTCATAAAAATGTAAATTTTTTGCAATTTTACAATTACTAATTCTTTTCGTTTCTGTAATATCGTTTATTTAAAGAATTTGATCAAAACCAAAAATTTTATTTAAATAGCTAAAAAACAATCTTACGGATTAATTTAATTAAAAACTTTTCTTAAGCAAATCGTATGAGTGCCAGTATTTTTGCCAGTCTCATCTTAAAATCGAATAAATGTGCTTTTTTAATTAAAAAGGTAAAAGATAAACTAAATGATTAAAGAAATAAAAAATGTAATTAAATTGATCAATCAAATTAATAAATATAAATCCTATTCGGACAGTTATTTTGAATCAGATAACTTTTCTCGAATTATTAAGCTGCTAATAAAGTTTTTATGATTTATTTAAAATATCAAAATGTGCATTATATTTTTACAAAGTTTAAGACCAGGAGTGGAAAGCGCCTCCAGCTCCCGACAATTTATAGCAACTTTTGCCAAACTAAAGTACTAAAGCATATTAAAATATGAAACTTTAACTTTCTCTGTTAAACAATTTACTTCAAATAAAATATAATTAACGCCAATAAAATAATCATGGAAAAAATTCTAAACTGTTACTTTGATTGTTTATTAATTAAATAATGATTATTGAATAATAAAATTGGAGAACTAAAGAGAAATGCATGAATCATAAAAAAAAGAAAATTGCGTATCAAAAATAAATTCTATTTGAATTGAAAAATTTATTTTTCGGCAGTTTATAATTACTAAAATAAGTTAATTTAAAAATCTTTTAAACTAACTACAGATTGAACCCAAATTTATAATAATGCTATATTATGTAATATAATTTTACAATAAAAATTAGAAATACGTGTTATGGATATTTTAAAACTAATGAATAAATCCGATAAACAAATATATTTGGGTATGATATGGCGCAGACAATGCGAGCTAATATCCGCTTACAATCGCAAGGAAATGCATATCTGTGCATTACGCCCAAACACAAGCATGCTTATATCTGTAATATTGGATTGCAAAATAAAATAATATAATAAAATATTATAAATAGTTATTATTTCAAAATAACTACGTATTCAAGGCGGGGATGTGCCAATGCCCGGCCTCTGAACTGCAGAAAGGTTTAAAGCTCTCTTTCAGTCCCCTTTTACCGCAAAAATTCAGCCATTTGAGCTGAGTCAAATTGAGTACACATTGTCGGTCACCAACAAACGCTGGGATCCAAAAACACTAAATATTTGGCGAAACGCATTCATTATTTGCAATAAATTTCTCGAGTTCATTTGATTCTACGAGTCCGAGACAAAAATTTTAATTTAAATGATATTAAGCTAAAATTTTCCTGTTATTAAAGCCTACTTAAAAACTTTTTTAATTGAATTTCGTAGTAAATAATATACAAAAATACTCAGTTTAAAAATGCATAATATTAAGCAATTATTTCATTTTAACACAATCATGAGATTTTGTGCAAATCTTAAACTTCATTGAGGAAGGCAGAAGTTCGACAATGAACGCATGCCAATTGCGGAACCGGTTAACATTATCAAAAAAGAAATATGCATATTAATATTGAAAAAAAAAAACTTCTTCAAAAAAACCTGGGTTTTTTTTTTGGATGATTCCGGTTTTCCTTTATCGAAGAATTAAAATTCAAATATTTTAATTGTGAAATTTTTGGAGAAGCTATAACGATTGACTTCATTTATTAATAGTGATTTGAAGCATAAAGTAGTTTGAATATCAAGGTGCATTTTTAATTTTACACTGAAAAAATAACAAAATTCAAAGAATATAATTTATTATTGTCATTTTTAATAAAAAAATAAAATTTATTAAACGAACAATAAATGAACGTTTCAAATGTAAGATTCTTAAGCGTTGATAAACAATTAATTTAAAACTAAAAGTATACAATCACTTAAATTTGCATAACAGAACAACGCAAACAAAAGAAAATCATAAAATAAATCATTAAAACTTTAAATCTAAAATTTGAAATACAAATATTTTTAAAATCGCGCTTACAGATTCGCGAAGTTACGTAAATATAAAAGAAAATCACACCTTATTGCGCTTTTTAGATAAAAATACTTTTAAACTTTTTTAATATTTAAACCGAAAAAATTGAAATTCTATCTTCAGCATCTGTAAATGCATCGCCAGCTACCGGAGGAAAAAAGAAAGCTGTCGTGCCGCATCTATCAGAGAGCTTTCGTGTTGGGTTGAGTGCCGGAAGACAGAACAATTTTTAGTGCATCGTGGTGCCAACTGCAGAGTCTGCCCGAGGCGACACCCTAAATAAATAAAATTAAGAAATTATATTTTTTAAATTTTACTTTAATAATTAAGAAATGAAGTATAATTTATTAGTGGGGTTTGAATTAGCAAACAAATAATAAATTGTAAAATTATTTACTTGTCTTCCAACGCTTCAGGCAGCAGTACATGACTGAAAACAATTAATTTCTAAATTCTGTATATCTCATAGCCAACAATAATAAAAATGAAATATTTAAAAAGCCAAACAGTTAATAATCTTTATAAAAGAAAATAATACTTAAATTATATTTGAATAAAATAAATTAAGGTATTTAATCAATATGCATTGGACTTTGCTTTATAGTTTATTTATCCATATAAAAAGTAGTTACAGTGAAAATAAAAAATAACAAATAAAAGTAAGTAAAAAATTAATTTATGGAGTGCAAAATCGTTGTACATGAATTAATAAAATTAATACTTCAAAGTTGATAATGTGAATTAAGTCGGTTAATTTAATAAAAAAGGTGATATAAAAGACTGCAATTTAATAAATGTGTTTCTTTTGTAAGTGCAATTTATTTATTTAATAATTTGATCTTTTAATTTATATACAGTTTTATTTAATAATTAATTACAAATTGTTTTTTGGCGAATAACGCAATATAAATTAATTTTTGAATTTCATATTTGATTTTCTAAGTTTTTTAGAGTTAATTAATTATGTAATCAAACTTTATATCATTTCCAACAGAAAGTATTTTTCCAATTTTAGAGCTTTTAAAAGCCATAAATTTGTTTGGGTGTTTAAATGTTTTGGACCCAATTTGCGCCCCTCATAAGCAGCGCCGGATTGCTAAATAAAAGCTTTTTTAATTTGATTTCTTCTGCATCATGCAGATAAAATAATAAATATGAAAAAAGTTTAAATATGTCGTTTCTTATTATTTTTTAACATTTATTGTTAAGGAACTTTATAATTTTATCAAAGTTTTTTGGTTGTTAAAGAAACAAAACTTTTAGTATGCTCACTTTTCTTTTTCATATTTTATGATGAATTACAGTCCGCTCTATCTGTGGATTCGTCCGTTTAACATTGGAGTTATAATTAGGGCCGCTAATTATATGGACAAAAAATCTCGAAATATGGCCATAAAATATGGATGAAAAATTGTAAAATATGGATCAAATATGGGCAAAAATTGCAAAATATGGACGAAATATGAAGAAATTTTTTTTCAAATATAGCAAAAAATGGGCAAAATTTCCTAATTGAAGTAATAAGGAAATAAAATTTTTATATGCAAGCATTTCAGAGAAAATTTTTGAAAATAAGCCGAATTTTAAAAATTTTTATTTTTTGGTGGAAGAATTCTTAGTCGCGAAAAAGTCAATTTTTAGGGGTGCATTTTTTGAAAATTTTGAAAAAGTCGATCCTTAGGGGTTTATTTTTCGTTTTTATTGCATTTTTGTTAAGGAATTTTTGAAAAATGGCGAAATATGGAAAAAACATGGAATATGGATAAAAATCTCGAAATATGGAAAATATGGATTATAAAATGGGCTCTAGAAGCTCCAACCAAAGTTAAAAACACTACATATTTATGGCATTTATGCGCTGTGGCAAATGCGCAAAAAAATATGGATTTCCATATAATTAGCGGCCCTAGTTATAATGAATAAACTCCATTGAGCCCGGACATAGACAATATCGGCTTAACATTTAAATTTTTCACCGAGGCTGGCCGGGGGCATTGTAAATTTTTTTTTTTATTTTAAGCAACTGAAATATTTATTTACTTTGTGTATTTTAGAAAAGGTACTTTTCCGGCTGGAGAAGATCCACGGTCTATGGTGGCCTGTTCGGCGTAGAAGCAACACTTCGAATTTCTAAAGTATAAATGTTTATTAAAATAGTTGGCCAAAAAATTTTCATTAATTTTAAAGAAATTAAAGTTTTGTATTCGTTTACTTTGCCGAAATTAATATTTGATCGTTATTTAATTTATGCAAAAGGTTCTTAATTTACTTACTAAATTTCTATAATTTGAATCAAGACAAACGTGGCTTTTTAATACAAATTATTCATTGATCGTAAAATGGTCTTTGGGTTGAATTTAAAAACGCGTATTAAGATAAAAATTTTAATAAGAAAAAATCTATATTAAAAATTTTATTTGAAATATTTAAGAAAAGTATTTTTAATTTTTGTAAGTACAAATTTTGATAACTGAATTTTGTATAAATAAATAATTTTTTTTATTTATTTAGCACGTTCACTCACTCTGTTTCTGTGCCAAAGACATTAGCACTTTTTTCTTTTAGACATATAATTGCATTCAGACATCTTATATAATTTATTTTTATTAGAATTCTTTTATTCTGATATTAATTTTAAAAATGTATTAGATAATCGATATAAATTTTAATAATTCACGCTCGCAACTTTTCCTCCAATGAGGACTGCCATACGCGCTTTCAGTTCCTTGACTGAGTAGTGCGTTTGTAAGCACATTAGCTCTATAATTGTAGTTTAATAGGTTATTCATTAATTATTAATCAAATATTTGATGTAATTTAGTATATTGCTTTCAAACTGTTTTTGTTGTATAAATTTGAATATCATTTTCAACAAATTATTAATGAAAAATTCAAATTATTTTATTTATATTCATAAATTTTAACTTGACATTTCTTGATTTTCTTTATTATGAAAAAACAAGAAATGCATATATTTTGAAGATTTACATACTAATAAAGTGATTTTAAAAGCCGAAAATCCCCTAAAAAAAGTATATAATAGTAATGAAAAGTGTATAACGACTACATTTATTAGTTTATTTTTTTTAACTTTTTATTATGCTTCTTACAAATTAGGCTAGCCTTTATAAGTTTAATTTTTGGTTAATAAAACAAAAAACTTTTATCTTTTATTATGTTTTAGATCCAGTGATTTGTTCATTAATGTATTTGAAAGAGTGAGCCCAGACTCGTGGATCGATCTTAATATTTAAATCTTCGGTTGTTAATATAAAAAGTAATTAAAAACCCTTTCATTAATTAATTTTGATCTTAGATATCTCCAATTTTTATTTTTTATTCCAATTATAGTTTTATTAATTTAACGGTAAAATTATTGAATTTACGTTTTTTGACTATGGAAAATGTTAGTCGGTCGACTTTGTTGTCAAATATGAATTTTTGTTCTTTTATTTTGCTATTAATTTAAAAAATCATCTTTAAAGACTAAGAAATCATTTTATCTAAAGATTTGTATTTTATATAAACTTTAGAATTTACAAAAAATTAAACTCAAATTAAATAATTGATGTAAGCTTTAAATTCACAATTCACGCTCCGCTACCTTTTCTCCCATGTGTATGTACTGACATACGCGCTTTCAGTTAAGACATAAAACTTTTGTCTTAATTCAATTGTCTTAATAAGCATTCTTTTTCATATCTTTAAAATGTAACTGTATTGGCATTAATAATAAATTATATGAGTATAATAAATATTTTTTAATACGAATTTATTTCATGAACTTTAGTGAAAATCTTTTTTATTTTATTTTTTTTTTTATTTATATTACTTTTAGTCAATAATTCTCGAAATTTTTATCGCATTTGATACAAAAATTTTAATAAATCTCAGTAACATTCTTTATTTCTTGAAATTCTATCAAATTATAAGCATTTGTATCTTCGCCTGGTAGTGCAACATAAATCTGATTGATTTCACCGAATGGTACTCGAATTTTTGGGATCGTTAATGAAGAATGTGCAATTCTTATTTTAAATGTAAAAATGAACTAAATGTCGAAATAGAGGGTATTTTTGTTATAATTTATTTCTGTCGAATTTGTTGTTATCCTTTATTTATAATGTAAAAGTTTGCATTAATTTTTATTTAAATTGAGATATAAAGTCTGAGGTTTCAAATTGGGAAACTCGCCAAGGCTACTGTTGCCATGCACCTCTCTTCATCTCCTCACAAGGCTAATTAAGCCACAGGACCAGAGTGTGTTGGCTTAAAATAATAGGAGGCGTCCTCGGGGGAATGTTCTTCAAACCGTATTTTAATTTTAATTCATAAAAAGACGTCATAAACTTGGAACGTTTGGGATGTAAGTAGTTTTTTTGTAAATTTGATTCACTTTACTAATTTGTTAAAATTACAATTAATTTAAAAGCATTATTTAAATTAAGTTTGAATATTCATTTTTTACTTTAACTCAAGATTTTGTTCAACCTTTTCTTATATAATTTGTTGTTTGTTTCGTAAGGTTGTTTTTTTTCACTTTTTTAAATAAAATTTTAGTAACTTTTTTGCATTAAATTTGATTAAAAATTATTATCCATTTTTAAAAAATACGTCGTTGGCGTATTAAAACAAGCAAGTGCTCGCTCTTGTAGAACTTGACCTGAAAAAAGTGTTTTTTTGTCTTTTTTGTGCTAAATCCAGTATGTTAAATAGTAAATGATTGTTCGAATTTTAAAGGTTTTCAGTTTTAAATTTAATTTTGTTATTTGTTGTCTCAAAGGTATTTATCAATTTTCAATTCATTGATAAAAAAATGAACACAACGTCCAAAATAAAAATGATATTCGTGTCCTCTTCCATGGCTTCTCGAGATCATTAATTTTTAAAATTTAAGAATACAAATTTTCTCGTATTTAAAGCTTGGTAGTAAAATTAATTTTCGTTCATTTTCGAGTTCATTTGAGTTTAAGTTCAAAGGCAGCTAAAAGTTATTAAGAAAATTACTTATTATATTTATTGCTATTTTTGCTATCGATTGTTTTTGAATTGTCTTTTTAAATATTTGTTTTAAAATTATATATCGACACAATTTTTCAAAGTTTATTTAAATTGTTCAAAAACAATTTTTTTTTGTTGTAAAATGTCTTTAATTTGCATATAAAATTTTTTATTGCTCTTATTACTTCTATTAGTAAATCTTGACCATTTTTTGCTAAATTGAAAATTTTTTTATCAATGTTTCTTCCATATTTTGATTTTTGCCCATATTTTTTTTACAAATTTCATCCATATTTTATGCCGATATTTCGAGATTTTTTATCCATATAATCGTAGACCTAGTTATAATATTTAGGTTAAGGTTTATTAATAAAAATCCAGCTTGCGTAAACATGTAATGCCCCGCGTTTTCTTTATAGAGCACTTAAAATTTGTGATAATTAAATCTTCGAGAATTTTAATATATTTAATTTTTAAAAATATTAATAAATCTATTTAATCTCAACATTCTGCAACCATTTGGATATAATTCTTTTATAATTTCTAGCCAGAAAAAATCGAAAAAATAATAACAAGTAAATTTTCATGTCAAAATAATTCAAATAAAATAAATAATAAAACGGCAATGCTTCCAAACTATACATTCAGACGCGAGCATAAAATTAGCGGTTAAAAGCACAATATGAATGGTTTGGCGGTTCAACAAGAGGGGAAAGCCTTTAAAGATGTTTTTCTTTCCACGGAACCAGATGTCGGAGTCGCACCATCGAGAAAAACCAATTGCAACAGTAAGTGCATAAATAATGAGTTTTCAAAACCAAAAATAAGAGATAAATTAAAAGTTTGATCAAATTTTTATTTAAAACCTACAGAAACAAAAAACGATAATTTTGTTAAATAAATGCGTTCAGAAACAGCAAACCCAGTGGTTAAGTAATAAAAAATCGTGCAAACTATGAAAATAAAAAATACAAACATATTTTTAGTTAAGTACAGTATTTAAAACATTACTCGATAGATAATGAATTAAATAATCAAAACTTTTTCAACTGCAAAATTTGATAATTATTCTCTAACTGATGAATTATATAAAAAGTAAAAAGCAATTATTTTACATTACAAATACAATCCAACGATTCATAATGAAAATAGAAGCTTTGCAAAAAATCATAAACAAGCAAAATTATAAAATAATTATCATAAAAATTTTTTTTAAAAATTGATATTAAGGTAATAAAATTCATAAAAAAAAATTTGCAAATTTCTAATTTAATAATCGCGATATAATCAAAACAAACACAAATGGGAATTGAAACAAGAAAAAATTTTCAAATATTTCAAAAATAATATTTGGTAAGAAAAAAGTTAAAAAATAAATGCGAAATCAGAGAACACAGTTTTTTTTATTGATTTTGGCGCTACGAGATTACATATAATTGTAAGTATTGTTTACATACATTTTAAACGAACCAACATAAACCTATTGTTTAAGTATAAAATTTAATTTTTTTTAAATGTAAAACAATTTTATATTATAATAATATAATGCACAATATAAAAAATAAACTAGCAAATCATATTCATCCCCTGCCACCAAATTTCTTTTTATTAAAGTTTTTACGGTTTAGTACAGAAATGCCACTTCTAATAAAAATAAGCTGTATAATGCAATAATTAAAAATTGATGTAATTCACCAAGAACGAATAAAATCAAAGGTTTGACTAAAACGTGATAATAATTCTATATCTTTATACGCTTGATAATTTTAAACAAAAAAATAAAAGCAATTTTTTAAATACATAAGCGATCTAAAATTGAGATTTATTTGTCTCTATGCTTCAAAATATAGAATTATTAATAATTAAAATAGTAATATTTATTAATATTGAGACCGAATACCGGAGTTTTCGTGCTGATTATTATGAGTGCCTGATGCGAGCCCAACTGGGGCCACTCATTGCAAATATTATTTACTTGTCTTCCAACGCTTCAGGCAGCAATATATGAGTGAAAAAAATTAATTCTAAATTGTGTATATCTTTATCCCAACAATAATAAATAAGATATTCTAAAAGCCAAACAGTTTAATCGTTAAAAAGAAAATAATACTTTAATTATATTTGAATGAAAATAAATTAAGGTATTTATAAAAGCATTGGGGCTTTGCTTATCAATTAAAAAGTCTTGAAGATCTAAAATTTTTATTTTTAAATTATGGAATTAGTTTTTTTATAAATTTAATAAGTAATCGGAGTCAATCGGTGCGGGCCTATTTWGTCGCATAATAAGAAAATTCAAGAGATATTTAAAGATGGATTTTATTTTGAAAACTTACTTTTGCTTTTCAAATACTGTTTATAACTTAAATTATTTGTATATTAGTCGTTTTATTAGAGTTGATCTATTTAGATATACCTATTTGAAAATAAATGTTAATTTGTTTCATGTAATCGATGCGTTTTGTTTTTTAACTTATTTTTAACGTTGTGATATATCGTTGGTAATTTTATTAATATATATTGTGATTATTTCTTCAATACGTGAATTTTCTTTAATTCAAAATTTAACAGCTTGAGACAACCGTTTTTAATGCTCCACTTTTAAATTAGNGTTTTATTAGAGTTGATCTATTTAGATATACCTATTTGAAAATAAATGTTAATTTGTTTCATGTAATCGATGCGTTTTGTTTTTTAACTTATTTTGTTGTGTTATTCTAGTTGATGTGGGCTCTCTGGATGCACCATCTTATCGGGGTTCATTTATACTGGAAAAAGAAACTTGAATTTGCTATATAAACATTAATTTATGTTTAAATTTAGATTATAATATTTAACGATAAATTTATTCTTGGAAAAAGCATTCGGCAATTGATTCAGAGTTTGATTCGATAAAACGGGTATTTATCTATGTGTTTGATCTATTCTATTTTTAATCATTATTTTGCTATTAATTATACTAATTGCGCTCAAATTAATTTAGTTGTTACCAAAAAAACCTCTTTTTGCAACCGCCATGCATCCTCCATGTCTTATACATGACCAGTGAATGAGCCGCAGAAAATCCTTTCCGCTATTAAATTTAATAATTTAAGTAACATTAGTTTCAAAGAAAATTTGACTAAAATCTTATAATTAATTTGCTCAACTTTTAATTAAAATATTTAAAATTTATTTAAAAAGCTTTATTAATGGGGGGAAGCGTATGTGAGCAGAGAAAAACGAAAGTAAGTGCTCGCACTTAAGCGGATCAGAACCCGACAGAAAAGCAAATGCCATAATTTTGCGAATTTGCCTTATTGCTTACCATATTTTCACACTTGCAATAACTTTGCCATATTTTTGACTTTGGTTAAAATTCTCATTTTTTAAGGAAAAAATGAGAATTCCCGAAAAAGTGCTCTTTGATTCTTACAATTTGAAGTTTTTGGTTGAAAATCTGTTAACAAATTGTGTAAAAAAATTTAAATTTTTCTCGACGGCGCCTATCGGCACCGCCGACCCCCTCCCCCCCCCAGAACTGAAGCAAAATTCACAAAAAAACAAATGTTTTTTTTGAAAATTCCTTAAGAAAACTGCCATAAAATTGCCATATTTTTGACCCCTCGATGCCATAAAAATGCCATATTTTTTAAAGCCGGTTGCCATATTTTGTCGCAGATGAGTTGGCCGCCCTGTTCGCGGTCCCGGTTCAGGAACTGGGACTCACTGCTAAGATGCTCCCGCCTTTTGTAAGCTGTTTGATCAAGAATGCGCGCAATGGCCTCTACCGTTAATTAAATATTATGTCTCAAGTTTAGAACTATTATTTAATTTTAACGCGCATTGTTTAATTATAAAAATGCTGATTTTAAAGTAATTAAGAAATTTTTCTATTAAACTTTTATTTATATTTGAATAATTATATATTAACTTCTTTTTTTTTAAATTAAGTTTTAGTTGAATTGCTTCCTTTCACTTTTTCTTTGACTTCACGTTAAGCTTCCACTTCCTTCGTTGCTCCACGATTGTGTACACATTCAGCAATATCAATATTTTTCAGACATTTAAAAACAACATTTTTTATTTTTTATTTTTAGCTTCATATTTTACATAGATCAATTCAAGAAACAATTGTTGATTAAATTAAAAATTTTGCACGGAAAACTCTGATTTAATTGCTGCCACATCGGATACTTTATATGTCTAATTTTTACATGTTTTTATATTGATTGAAAATGTTATATTTTCTGTTTTCTAACCAAACTCTTATAGCATTTGAAATTTATTTTAACGTAAAATTAAGCTTCATTTTGCAAATTTTATTTTTAGTTTTTATATTGAATACTTAATTTATAAGAGATAGTTTCTTTTTATACTAATTATTCTTTAAATAGGCATATGATAATTAATATATTAAAATAGTTTTGTTCCGTAACGTTTTCACCGAGTGCCGTGAGTTTTATTTAGCATTAGTAAGTCGCCGCAAGAACGAACATTTTTAATGAACACAGGCGTTTAGATCAAATGATGAATAGTCTTCGGGCAATTTTTTCTTTTAAATTAGTTTCTTTATGTTTATTGATTAATAAAAAAATTTTCTAACCTAATATTATTTCTTATCCTTTGCAAAATATTTTTTTTTAAAGAAATTTTCCCTTAAAACATTTTTAAAATTTTATTGTTATATTTTTGTTTTTACATAAATTTAAAATAAATCTCTCGGAATACTTTTCGCAACAATAACTAAACTATAAAATTAATGTATATTAATGAGCTGCATTTTTTTTTTGAAAAAGCATATTATGTCAAATTGCATACGATTTTTATAATATTTTTTGTCGAACTTTTAATACAAAGTCAAATATGTTTTGGATTTTAAAATGTTGAAATATTATTTAACATTTATCATTTAGACATTTAGATTTTTTGATTGTAATTTAAAAAAATAAAATGTTCAAAAAAGTAACTAAAAAATTATTAGATGGGTGCGTTGATGACCAAATTACAACTCTCTCTCTTTAGCACACTATTTCTTCAAAAAATAAAATGTTGAAAAAAGTAACTAATAAATTATTAGATGGGGTGCGTTGATGACTAAATTACTCTAACCATCTGACTCTCTCTCTTTAGCACACTATTTCTTCAAAAAATAAAATGTTCAAAAAAACTACTAAAAAATTATTAGATGGGGTGCGTTGATGACCAAATTACTCTACCGTCTGACTCTCTCTTTTTAGCACACTATTTGTTCAAAAAATAAAATGTTCAAAAAAGTAAAATAAAACAATTTTAAGATGGGGTGCGTTGATGACCAAATTACTCTAACCGTCTGACTCTCTCTCTTTAGCACACTATTTCTTCAAAAAAAAATGTTCAAAAAAGTAACTAAAAAATTATTAGATGGGGTGCGTTGATGACCAAATTACTCTAACCGTCTGACTCTCTCTTTTTGGCACACTATTTCTTCAAAAAATAAAATGTTCAAAAAAGTAACTAAAAAATGTTCGACACAATGTCGACTTGCGTTGTTGTATGATTATTTAAATATAGTTTAAGCATTTATAACGATAAATAGTTTATCCCGAGATGTTTGTTTTACTCTTAATTTATTTATAAAAAATCAATATTTAAAAATTTATGGTTTAATAAGTTATTTCTTGTTTTCTAAATTTAAAATATATCTTTCATTTATTTATCTGTTTTTAAGATATATTTTTTTCATTATTTGATTGTATTTTACTCATAATTTTTGTCGTTCGGCGCTGCGCGTCGGCGGGAAGGGTCGACGTCCATGAGGCTCAATTACGCCCAGTATTGTCTGCTTTTCAATTTTATTCAATAATTTACTTACTTTTCAAAAAGATTACCTGCTATAAAGTTTGACTATTTTGCCTGCTTATATTTATACATAAATAAGCGAGACTCAACGACCACATAAGTGTCAAAGTCAATTCTCGTCCTCGTTTTGTTGATGCTGTTTATTCATTTGAATTTCTCATAGTCGTGAATGATTTTTTAATGTTTGTTAAAAATTATTTTAACAAAATTCCTGATTTATAGTTATTTTTTTATTGAAATTTATGACTGTGAATGCCTATTATTTTTTTTTAAAAAAAAATCTTTAACTTTTTTTATTTTGTTTCAAAAATAATTAGCAATTAAATTTGTGCTTTTATACTTTCTTCGAAATTATGTTTGTAACTCATTAAACAATAATTTACTTATTTTATTTGGCAAGTTTACCTATTTAAAATTAAAATTCAATTTTCACTTTTTTTAGTTTTGGCCACCGCGCATGACTTTATAGCTCAATCACATTGGTTTAAAATTTTGAACTATTTTTTAGTATTTTTTTATTGTATTTATAACATTTGTTTGATTTTATTATTTTTGGACAGTATTTAACAAAATTTGGTATAATTATCTTTTCTGATCAGCAAAAGTTGAGCTTGCGTAATTGGCGCCCTTTGTCCTTATTTTTCATAAAATATAGTTGTATTTATTTCAAATTCCTACTACCAATAAAAACGGCATCATAAGTTAAAAGTGATCGACTGTATTAAAAACAATATGAATTTAAAAGCATCAGAATGCACAATTTTTATTGTAAAATAATTATTCAGTTTCAAATACCCCATTTATTATTTTTATATAGACTTCAAACATTGTTTTAATGGTCTAAATATATCTTTAATTCTTTGTTAGCACATGCAGAAGTGAGTTGTTATTTTTAGTAGAATTTCATATTTAGAAGATTCAATTGATTGATTAAGCGTTATTATGTAAAAAATTATTTGTATTTTGTTTTGTTTAAAATGAGGATTTTAGACTTTATTTTGACTTTTTATTTTGCATAGGCATCATATTCGAAGACAGGTTTAAATATATTTGTAAAATATTATTTGTTCATTGCTTCGAGTATGCTTAAATTATTATATGCATAATTTTTTTTGTTGAATATATCATTTAAGAATGGCGTTTTAAATTTAGCATTAAATAATGATACTTGATTAATATTTGATTAAAAATAAATTAATTTACCCATGTAGGTAGGGCTTTAATCTGAAAGCGTGACTTTGGCCAGGTTTATGTTCATCCATTCTAAAGTATACGCGAATGTTAAATGTAAATGCTATAACATATTTTTCAAAGATTAATGTATGCGATTTGCTCTGGGCTGGCCGTCATTATCAAATGAAATATTTTCATAAATAATTTATTATAATTCGCAAGTTTAGTTTTGTGGGATGCTGCAATATCATCTTTACATTGTTTACTAGATTGTAATTTTTCTACTATATTTTAATTTGCAAATAATAAATAGTTATCTTTCTTGAATTTTTAAAAAAAGCATATTTATATGGCAATAATATTGTGTATTTCACCTTTAAAATAATGGTTTTATTTTAAAATGAAAAAAATGCTATTATTTCCCTAAATATAAATTTATTTTTTTAGGTTTATCAGACGCAAATGCACATAAATTAAAACATTGCATTTCAGCAAATTTTATAATTTTTTTCGAAAGCTGCGAGGAAGCAACACCCTGTGAAGACTTTAATTAAATCTGGTTTCCATGAATATTTGATATATTATTATTTTAAATTGTTATAATTACGATAAGCACGTCCAGAGAGGGATTTTTTTAACAATTAATTCTTGCCCTGTGCTGCAGTTAATGCGTTTACTCCAGTAAAAACTCACAATACGGCTCCTATTCACGTTTGGTAATCCGTTCAAGTTTGAAGCGTTGCCGAAGACGAAGCACGTCCAGACAGGGATTTTTCTTAAACCAAAATGAATTCTTGTCCTGCGGTACATTTAAAGCATTTTGATTGAACTCTCATCCATTTTCTCATAGGATGAATTATTTAGGTTTTTCTAAGTTGTAAAATATGTTATGTAGTATTACGTAATACTTAGCATTTTATCCTGTAATTTAGTGGTGATTAATTATATAAATTACTTTTATGCTAATACTTTTTTCACTCATTGATCAAACTTTTCTTCGATTAAAAAGGTAATTTGTTATTATTATAAAATTTAATTAGGCTTTTATGTCCTCTTTTTTATTTATACAAATTCTGTTGCCATTCATATTTATTCTAATTGGTTTTTATTAAAGGCGAACACGCTTTATATCGCAAGAGTCTCTTAGCTAATTTAAGTTTCGGAATTTTAGCATTTTGTTTAAATTATATTTTATTGTCGAAGGAGCAAATTATTATACCCATTTAAATCTTCACTTATTTGAAATATAATATTAAATATTTAATTTAAAAATTTACCTCTCCTACTCGTTCTTTATTTTAAAATATTTTTATTTTATACTAAGTTTATATATACCGATTGATGACCGTTCAAATCTTTTTATTTATTTCTCCTCAAAATGCGCTCTTCCACTCGGGTCTCAATTTGATTTGATCTTTGATAAAGTTCAATATATTTTTGTTTTCAAACTTAGAATGTTTTTGATTTAAGCTCTTATATTTAATATTTAAATCAGAAATATTTTAAGTCTAAAAAATTGTGTGATTAATTTATTTTTTAATTTAACTTAAATAATTGTAATTTTTGTATTTCTTTCTTTTTCATTTAATTTAAGGATTGCATTTTTTGTTTAAAAAATTATATGTATTTAACTAATCAAGTTTTTTTACATTTAATGTTATTTAAAATTTTTTTAGATAAATTTATTAGAACATTGGTAAACTTACTTTATGTATGTTATTTTAATAATTTATTTAGTTATTATAAAAATATAATTAAGTAATATTTATATTTAAATCGTCATTTCCGGCACAATTGGGTGAAGCGCTGGTCATGATCGTCTGGTGCCTCCAAGGCGTCCTGATTGTCAATTTAAGATTTAGATTTTGAGGCATTATTATAAATATTAACTATTTTTAAAAATTAATATTTTTCCACGCCAGCGTTTTCAAAAAACGATGATAAAAACATTCAACATTGTTAAGTTATTCCGTCGCGATAAGTTTATTTTTTTGAGTGCAAAAAAATTTTTTAATTATTATATTGTTTTAATCTTTTAATATTTTTTGTATAATGCCATTTGCTTGACCAGCCGTCACGAAAACATTTGATGCCATGAATAAAGCAGCCACAAGTCTCAGCAATGAATATTAAAACAAAGGTTTTGGCTTTTTTTTTTACTTTTTTAAATTTATTTTGTAATTTGGCTTAGATTTTCTATCATGATGCCTGATTGTATTATTTTTAAAACACAATTTCTTTAATTTATTTAGTATGATAAATTTTCTTTCAAAAAATAAAATTGGATAATTCTTTTAAATAAAATATTATTAATGAGTCTTTTTTGTTTAGTTCAGAGAATTTTTGAACAATAAATTTTTTAAATAATAATTATTAATATTTAACTGTTGATGACTGCTTTTTAATCATTCTAAGGCAAATATTTAAAAGTATTTTATTTAAATAAAAAAGAAAAGCATTAAATTAGTAAAATCAAAAAGCTCTAGTATATCTTTTTTATTTTCCAATTTTTCATACTTTAGCAGCATATCCATTTGCTTTTATAAAATATTGTAAAGATCAGACAGGGGAAATCACAAAATTATTATGACTTCTGCAAGAAGCGCATATTCGCTGTCATTTCTAGCTTTCGACACTTTAACTTTAATTTTCATTAATATTTTATTATCGTCCGTGATAGATTAATTAGCATTTAATTATTTGATTTTTGCTTTATTTCTGTTTAGTTAATAAAAGAATCGCATTATGCTAATTGATTTGTTTTAGCATGCTTTACAAAGCGATTTATATATTTTATGATTATATCCACTATCGGTTAACAATATTTTATAATTTCAAACACATTTTTGCTATTTTTAATATTTATAACCTTTTATTATTTTATTGATTTAAACATTTTTAGATTGAATTTGTCCCTTTGAATATAAACCGATGGTGACAATGAGACATAACTTTTCTCGAATATTCGCTGTCATTTTCTGGCTTGCGAACACTTATAATGAATATTTATACATTTATCATAATGTTTATGTTTATCAATTTTTTTATATGTACTCTTGTTTAAGCTCATTGATAAACTTTGATTATATTGTATTACAGAAATTTGCTCAGTTCAAGACATATTTGAATTATTGTATTTAATTATTTTTAATATTTAAATACATAAATTATAGTTTATACTTTCTTTTCATTAATTTCACTTCGCGATGTAAAATACTTTTATTTATTATAGTTGAATATTACGAGTTGTAATTTGAATATAAAATAATCAGTGACCTTTTCAATAAAATATTTATTATCTAAATTTATTTGATTGCTTTGTTTTCACAGATAAGGAAAATTTCGGAGTACACATTTAAAAGGATTAGTTTTAAAAATGCCGAAATAAAGCGATTGGTGGCGCAAAACAAAATTTGCATAAACAACCTTTTTTATATGCCCTGAACAAAACCTTTAAGCTGTCAACAATATCGAAAATCATTTTTTTTTTATTGTACTAAAACTTTAATTACTCTTTTCTGCCTTTTTTCTCTGCTTAAAAAGGTAGTTTTATATAATATAGAAAACCCTTTTTACAACCTCACTAAAAATGCCGAAACAAAGCGATTGGTGGCGCAAAACAAAATTTTGGTAAACAACCTTTTGTTATGTGCCCTAACTAAAACCTTCAAACGTGTCAACAATATCGAGAAGTACAATTTATTTAGCTGTAACAAAGTTTAATTTTGGAAATATTTTGAATTTACAATAAGTTCCAAAATAGTTAAATATTTGATAAAATATTGAACTCGTCTGCAATATTTGAAAAATTTATATTCTTTTGAAAATATTAATAAGCAAAAGAATTTAAAGTTTTCCAAATAAAATAGATAATATAATTTTGACTAATCCGATCTGTAGTTATTGGGGTTTTTTTTTATCAGTTATTGTTATTCCAGGTTTCAGCTACATATCGGATTTATAAGGTAAAAGGAATTTAATGAGCGGAGAAAACTTTGATATTTTCGAAAAAAGGTTGAATTGAACAAAAAAAAAATAAAAAGATTTTTTTATTACTCTAAAACAAATTAAGCAAAGTCCCAATGCATATTGATTAAATACCTTAATTTATTTATTCAAATATAATTTAAGTATTATTTTTTCTAAAGATTATTAAACTGTTTGGCCTTTTAAATATTTCATTTTTATTATTGTTGGGCTAAGAGATATACAGAATTTAGAAATTAATGGTTTTCAGTCATGCACTGCTAAAGAATTGGAAGACAAGTAAATAATTTTACAAAATTTATTATTTGTTTGCTAATTTAAAACCACATGAATAACTTTATTTCAAGTTTTAATTATTAAAGTAAAAATATAATTTCTTAATTTTTATTTATTTAGTATGTCGCCTCAGCGGACTCTGCAGTTGGCAACACGGTGCTCTAAAAGCCTCCGTTTTTCAATTTTGAATCCCATGTACTGTCTTCAGACACTCATAATAATCAGCACGAAAAGTCTCTGGTGTCTTTTTTCTCCGGAAGCTGCCGCTGCATTTACAGATTGTAATGCAAATTAAAGTGACTGTATAATTTTAGTTTTAAATTAGTGTTTATCAACGCTTAAGAAATCTTACATTTGAAACGTTCATTTATTGTTCTTTTAATCAATATCCTTTTATTTTTTATTAAAATGACAATAATAAATTATATTCTTTGAATTTTAGTATTTTTTTCAGTGTAAAATTTAAAATCCACCTTGATTATGCTTTTTGGCATTTGTCCAAATCACTATTAATAAATGAAGTCAATCGCTATAGCTTCTCCAAAATCCTTAATTAGCGAACTGTAAGTTAAGATATTTTTGCAAGGGTAATTTTATTCGATTTGTTTAAATTGTGTGTTTACAAAAAATTATTTTAATAATAAATTTTACATCATTTTATGAAGTTCATCAGAAATTTGCAATTTTTTATCTATTACTTAAAGTTCATTTTTTGAAAAAAATCTTTAATAATTTTATTTGTTCATTAATATTCTAATATTACATTATTCAGTTCGATAAAATGTTTGATGAATTAGCTTATTTGATTTCCCAACTTTCCATTGTTAATGGAACAGGATTAGGATTTTTTCAAAAATTTTTAAATTTTTGTAAAATTGATCAAACCTTAGGATTAAAAATTTTAAAATACCTCTGGCTATAATATTTTCATAATTTTTCTTCGTTGTTTTCTCCTAGTTTATAAGGATATACCTACTTTAAGCAGAGATTTGTATTTTTTTTAATTCACAAATGAAAATTTTCATAAATAGATATATTATTCGTGATTTTAGTAAAACGTTGAATTAATTTTTATTTAAATTAAAATGTACGGTTTAAAAACTATAATTTTTATTTAACTTTTTTTGACTTTAAAAGATTTATCCATAAATTTTTAAATGAATAAAATAAATAAACTTAAATGTGTCAACCTTTGTTAATTGATTGAGGACGATTTCCAATGTTTTGTTTCTTCTCTATAAAAATTGCTCAATAGCAACTATTAACTGAATAAACCGTATCTGTAGCTTTTTTTTAATATAAATTATATTAGAGTTCGATATTCAACCTAAAACCCAGCACTCATAGCACTTTTTTAAAAACATCAAATCCGACGGAGAATTATTAAGAAAATAAAAACTTTAAACTGAAAAACTATTAGTCAAAATTGTCTCACCTCCTCAAAAACAAATGATTTGTTAATGAATATGCTGAGTTCAGGAATCATAATCTTTGCCCTCATTTAAGTCATCGCTTAACTTACTTAAAAATTAATATTTTACAAAGTTATTTCTTGAGTTAATAGTTAAGTAAATGATAATTTCCATAATTTTTTGTGTTTAAGATTATTTTCAATATTTAATTATATTTTAGCCCTGTCACGGATCCTGGCCATAAATTATTCGCCTGTGCGGATTGCTGATGCGGACTGGTATGTAAATTTGCATGAATTTTTATTTATTTTATTATATTCGATTTTAAATAATATTTAGCATGATTTGCATTATATTAAACTTTTGGATTTATGTTAATATTTAATTTTATTTAACTTTTTTATTTGCGCTCGGCCGGAACAACAAATTAAACGTTTGGGTCGTGCATGTTGGGTGAGTCCTGTGATTTGTGGCAGTGAAAGTCACTTTTTGATTTTAAATTATTTGTTTTTATGTTCTATATGTTCTCTATGTTTGATAGTATACTCTTTTTTATGTCATTTTATCCATTTTTATAGCGCGTTATCTCGTTTGAGACTTTTATTTTTTTTTGACATTTTTACCCGTTGTTTAATAATATAGCATGCTTAGGCTTATAAAAGGCTCTAATTCAAATTTATTAATTTGGAATAAATAATTTGATAAAATAACTTCTTATCAGATATGAAGTTCTGTTTTAATTTTTAACGTTTAAAAAGAAAATTATAATTTTGTTATGCTTAATTCAAGCAAATTTTCTTAAAACTCGTGTAATACAATTTGTTGTTTTGTATACGTAAAGTGATGATATGTCTTTGTTTTTTAATATTATAAATAAATTTTGTTTTATTTGCGTTATGAAAGCCAATAAGTAATAATCAATTTCAGCATTAAATTTTTTTGTTAAAAATAGCAAAAAAATATTTATAATTTTTTACTGCAAAAAAACATTAAATTTTAATTTGTTTGAACTTTTGAAGCTGAAATTTCTAATTATGAGCTTAATAGAATTTTTTGTATGTGTGTATAGTACTTATATTATCTTTTTTGTTAAAACCTTTTTTAATTTTATAAATTTTAAAAATTATTAAGAGCAGGAAACTTTGTTTTAATGCTTTCGCTGATCCAATAAAGGCAAATTATCTATGTAAAACAATTATTTATTCTATTGTTTTTTTTATTAAACATAATAAATTTACGTGTTTAACTTTTTAAATTTATTGAATTAATTACAAGGTCCTCCTTATGTTTTAGGTTCATAAAAATTATCCTTGCAACTATTGAAATCGCCTGCTTGGAATTTTATTTGAATAATTCTAACTGTGTTTTTCTAAAATTCAAGATAAACGAGCAGTTACGAAGCAAATATAATCTTTCAATATTAGTTTATTAAATTTATTATTATTGATAATTATATTACTGAAAAAAAAATCTCGCATAGGAGGAATAATTGAAGACATTGATTATTTAATATTTTTGTGAATAAATAAATGTCTTTAATATTAATTAATTAAATATTTTAATTGTGTCAGGCTCGCGAATAACTGACGTTCTCATTGCTCTCACGCTTCATCAATTCCTTCGTTTCCTTATTCACTTCCTAACGATTGCCAAAGATACAACGTTTATTTCAAGTATTTATTTTTCAAAATAAATTATTTGGTTGATAAACTGTTTTACGATAGTACTAAAAGTATTTATTGGTCAAAAAAATTCAGAATGTTTCAACAAATTAAAAGGGTTTAAATTTAAAAATAGTTCTATTTTATTATATTTTATTTCTTAAATATAATATTTTCTATTTTCTTGTACCTTACTTTTTTTTAATTTACAATCGTAGTTTTTTAGATCTAAAATGCCAGTAGCGCAGAATAACATTTTGGATTTTTTTTTATTTATGAGAACCATCATATCGTCACGATCCGACGTTAGCCCTTCGCCGTTTCTGTTGAATGCATATAGACAAATATTTACAAATTTGTAATGACATCGTAAGATTTGTTAAGCCATTTAAAAAATATTTAATATATAAAATAAATTTGAAAAAATTTTCTTTGATTTCATTTAGAAATATTTAATGCTAAATGCTTTAAATGACATATTTATAATTAAATATTTTATGAATGCTTTTAGCTTTATCTGGCTGTTTTAGCAGCTTGACCAGTTTGTCTTATGACCAACGAGAAACTAGTTCATGATTAGCCTGGAAGTCGTCCATTACCATCCCCGAAGGGATGAATCAACAGCTAATTATTTTTAAATGTTTTCATTTACTTAATAATATGTAGATGATAAAAAGTTAGTTAAGTTAAGTTAATTTTTTATTTTGGCGAATTTTAAGTAGTTGTCTCGTCTTGGTAATTATAGAATTATTAAGGTAGTAGTCGATATTTAATCTTCACATATAACCATAAATATCCATTTTCATATTACTCATTATTATTTTTATATCATTTTCTTTTCACACTTCTTTATTACACGCTACTTTGGAACATAATAGTTTAACTGCTCCCGTTTATTGTAATTTTTTTAGCTTTTATTATTTATAAATTTTATAAGTTTAGTTAATTAAGATTAGTTTTTTTAGTTTTATTAATTATTGTTTCTTTTTTGGTCCTTTTCTGATCGTTATATTTTTATTGGCAATAGTTTAGAGATTGTCAATTTATTCTCAATTATAATTTAAGTTTTTTTAATTTTAAAATTGATAATTTGTTCTTAAAATAAAATTAATATTCGATCGTTATTTAATTTATTGTAATGTTCTTATACAATTTTCAGCTAATTTTTTATTTTAATCAAACAAATTTACGTATTCATTGTCTTCAAATTGAAGCTTGATTGAACGTTGCTCTTGTCGAGCTTGTTAATTATTGATTATTAAGGTAGATAACCTTGTCTTGTACCAATTGTGCGTTGAAGTGGGTAAATTCGTTTTTATTTTTGCCAAAAGTGGCTACGTTCAGAAAGCAATTAATTGCTGGTATTGTGTGGGTTTTCAATATATTCTTGTTTGGATCCTGTGTCAATTATTGCCTTAATCGCGTGGTTCCCCTTTATTGACCGTTATATTTTTAATTTATTATTTAAAGATACTTGAATGTTTTTAGATTAACTTTTATATTTAATAAATTTTAAATTTTAATTGCTTATTTGCCTTTTTATAAATAATATTTATTGATCACTAAATTTTTAAATTAACTGAAGAGACACGTCGAGAACGGTCCAGTTCGGCGGAACCGGCTTTCCCAAAGAGCGCGCCACATTCGCAGTCTCCAGATTACGGCACATCTCGGACATTTTGTTGACTTTTATGTTTATTGTCCTCGAGCGTATTAATGTTTTTCTTGAATTGTTTTTATTGATAAACAAATAAATTTTGTGTTCTATTTGGTTAAACTTAATTTTGTTAGTTATGCCAATTTTAGGTTCAATATTTAATTTCAGCTTTTTTTTTTGATTCAGATTTTATTATCCCATTAATATCACTCTGTTCGATAAGTAATTTTATTTTGCACAATATTAACCTAACATAAAAATATTCAAATTTTAAGTTTTTCTTTATCGTAAAAAAGAAAATTTTATTTTCAATCAAATACATTTTGCTTAAGTACTAGGATATTAATTAATATTGCTTAATGTTTATAAGGGGTTCTAACAATATTGTTATTTAAAATGATTTTATTATTTTATTTTAAAGGTCAGCAGATATAATAATTTATGAATTGAGTAGTATTTTTTGGTTGATTTAATTTTAATATGTTTTTTAAAATCGACCAACCCACATTCGTAACTGCTTTACTTAAATACCGGCTTTTTGTTAATTAAAATTGGGTCATGGGTTTCAAGGATGACTACATTTATTAGTTTATTTTTTATAACTTTTATTAAGAGTCTTACAAATTTGGCTAGCTTTTATAAGTTTAATTTTCGGTTAAGTTATTTTTTTTAAAGATATTTTTCATAAAGTAATATTTTTTCTTTTACTAATTCTTACAAATTTAGGAATAGATAAGATATATAAAAAATATTTCATTCTTTTTAGTTTTCAAAACTATTAATTTATTAATTATTAAAATTAATTTAAATATTTTTTTGAATTTTCAGTTTATTTTTTATATAATATTATAACATAACTATAATTTTTGAAGAGATGTCATGACTAGTTATCAATAAGAAAATAATGTAAAGTTTTAACATTTTCAGTTTTTTAGCTTTGTTCGTTTTAAAATGTCGATTCGCCTGTACCCATTTTGGCATGTCCATTTTGGCATGTCTCTGTCAGGGATGTAACCAGATGCCAAAAAAATGCAGGAAATCCGGAATCTGGGAAAATCTATTCAAAAATTAAATGTTTAAGAAAGTAAACAAAACAATTTTTTAGATGGGGTTTGATGTCCAAATTACTCTCGCAGACTGACTCTCTCTTTTTAGCACACTATTTCTTCAAAAATAAAATGTTCAATAAAATAATTTTTAGATGGGGTGCGTTGATGACCAAATTACTCTAACCGTCTGACTCTCTCTTTTTAGAACACTATTTGTTCAAAAAATAAATTG
>MEIZ01000104.1:82123-110008 GCA_001723225.1 Globodera ellingtonae | reverse complement strand
CAATTTATTTTTTGAAGAAATAGTGTCTAAAAAGAGAGAGTCAGACGGTTAGAGTAATTGGTCATCAACGCACCCCATCTAAAAATTATTTTATTGAACATTTTATTTTTTGAAAAATAGTGTGCTAAAAAGAGAGAGTCAGACGGAGAGTAATTTCGCATCAACGCACCCCATCTAAAATTTTTTAGTTTTTTTTGAACATATTTATTTTTTGAAGAAATAGTGTTCTAAAAAGAGAGAGTCAGACGGTTAGAGTAATTTGGTCATCAACGCACCCCATCTAAAAATTTTTTAGTTACTTTTTTGAACATTTTATTTTTTGAAGAAATAGTGTGCTAAAAAGAGAGAGTCAGATCAAAAAAGTAAACTAAAATAATTTTTAGATGGGGTGCGTTGATGTCGAAATTACTCTCGCCGTCTGACTCTCTCTTTTTAGCACACTATTTGTTCAAAAAATAAAATGTTCAATAAAATAATTTTTAGATGGGGTGCGTTGATGACCGAATTACTCTAACCGTCTGACTCTCTCTTTTTTAGCACACTACGGGCAGGGGGTTGGGTTGGGACGCGTTCGGATTTTTTGTTTTTATTACTTTTCAAATTTGGGCAACCGCTTCCAATAACCCAAAACTCATATCATCACAAACCGCTATTTTCTTTTTCGGTAGAAATTAATTTTAATATTCATAAATTTCTTTTTTTAATTGTTATTTTGTACTATTAGGTACACAAAATCTATTACGTTTAATAATTATGTTTATTTAATTGAAACAATTTCTAATTGCTAGTTTTTTTTATTAATTTCCGAATGCTTTGTTATGTGCTTTTGTTGTCTGTAGGTTGGATTAAAAAAAAAATTCATGCTGTGTGGTTTGCTAACTTTGCAATCTGCCGAGTTCCAAATTAAAGTTATGGATTTAAAGCGATTTTAAACTTTTATTGGCAAGCTAGTTATCATTAGGCTTTGAAACATTATAATATCGCCTTTATTTAACTTTATGCTACTTTTTAATTATTAGTTTTATTCGTAAATTTTCTATCCGTATAGCTTTTATTATTTAGCGACAATAATTAATTTATTATAAACTACTAATTTTTTCAATTTCAATAAATTCATTTATTATCAACGAGAATAAGTATTTCTAAATTTTTGCAAAGAAGAGTTGTTATTTTTGAAAATTTTATTTCTCACTCAAATTATGATAAAGGATTTCAATTAATAAAGTTTTTCTCCATCAGAAAATAGAGTCGCTTGAATATTGTTTTTACTCTTTAAGCGCAGCCTTTTCTTGTGCTCAAACTCTTTGGGAGTTATTTCCAATCAGTAGTAATATAAAGGATTTGTCAGTAGGAATATTTTGTGTTAAGATAACATTTCTGCTTTGCGGAATTTCGTTGCTTTCGACGGTACTGGAGTCTTTCAAGCGCATTTATTTTTTTTAATTAATAAATTTTAAAACTAAATTATTCCTTTCCTAATGAAAGCTCGTTATCTAAAATTTTGGATTATTATAACATGATGTTTACTATTTGTAGTTAAATAAGATTTTAATTATTTGCTGAGTCAACAAACAAAAATTAACGCATTGCAAAATTGTTTTGGCGCCTAACCGGTTTTAAATTCGTTAGTCCAGCATTTAAATTTTTAAATAACTAAATCAATTTGTTATACAGTTTTGGGGTAAACAACATATGTATGCGCGAAAATTGGACCTTTTTCGATACAGTTGTATTTTTAAATGTTTTTACAATGGATTTAATTACGACTTTTTTCATATTCAGTAATTTTTGCGATGCCATAAAGCACCATATAGTCTTTTAGTTTTTCGAACATTTACCAACTGTTCTGACCGACATTTTACATATAATTTATATAATAAAATGCATTTTGCAAAGTGCAATAAATGTTTTATTTAAGCACAGAGTAGCCACCGATAAAATTAATACTTTTATGTATAAAAATTTTTATAATTTACGACCTATACACAAATCTTAATTTTAAATAACAAGTAAAAGCATTTAAACATTATAAAAAAGCGGCAAATTAATTTTTATTTTCACATAATAGCTTTCAACTAAATTATGTTTGTGTTCGAGGCAAATAAAGGTTTATAAATTTTTTATCAAAAAGAAAACCAATAAAAATATTAAAATTTAAAAAAAATGTTTATAAAAAACAAATATTTTATTACAAAATTTACTATTTGCAGTTGTTAGGGTTGAGACCATTTATTTTGCTATCAATGAAATTTAGTTAATTAATTTAAATTCTTCATTAATTTGAAATTATTTTTTAAATACAAAAGTTTAATATTTTCGTTAATATTGTTCATTTTTTTGTGTAAAATAATAATATTTTTCAGTTAGAGAGTTGAACTATTGCATGCAACTCGACAAGGCCAACCAGCCTTTGCCAAATTGGAAGGTGGAAGGGGGACAAGAATGCGTTCGTCACGTAGAAATTGTGAAAATTTGTTGGCGTCATTCTTGAATGGCGACGGCTCTAGGCCAGTAAAGAAACACTAATATTAAGTAACTGAAATTTCTATCTATTTTTCATAACATGATTAACAATTTTTTTCGTCGTTCGGCATTTATTTGATTTCGCTCAATAATCGTTTTGACTTCGTTGAGATCAATTAAATTTTTGAATTTATTAAGAAATTTTTATCCATATTAATCTATAATAAAGAAAATTGAAAGAAATCCAGTACATATAGTGAATTTAAGCAACTAAATGTATTCTCCTTTGAATGATTATTGATTTCAATCAGACAGGTATTTTTTTATTTATATATTTAAATTTTTTTAATTATTTGGAGTATTTTATATTTGATAATGGATTTTCTCTAAAAATAAATATTCATTGAAGATCTTAAATTTTTATTTTTAAATTATGGAATACTTTGTTTATATGGTTCATTAGTTTTTTTATAAATTTAATAAGTAATCGGAGTCAATCTGTGCGGGCATATATTTTTTTCGCATAATAAGAAAATTCAAGAGATATTTAAAGAGGGATTATATTTTGAAAACTTACTTTTGCATTTTCAAATACTTTTTATAACTTAAATTATTTGTATATTAGTAGTTTTATAAGAGTTGATTTAGATACATTTGAAAATAAATGTTATTTGTTTCATAAAATTTTTTTAATTTATTAAGTAATCTGGATGCGTTTTTGTTTTTTAACTTATTTGTTGTGTTAGATTTGAAGTTGATGTGGACTCTCCCGATGTACCATCTTGTCGGGGTTCATTCATACGGGAAAAAGAAACTTGAATTTGCTATATTAACATTAATTCATGTTTAAATTGAAATTATAATGGAAAAAGCGTTCGGCAATTGCGCTGCATTTAAATAGGAAACGTTTCAACGCTTTCTGTTAAATACGATAAACGCGTGATGTTTTAAGTTATTGATAATAAATGTATTGTTGTGGCCTTGAATAATCATTTGTACCCACACAATAATATGATAAGTAAATTTTTATGATTTACCAAACTGGAATTTGGATTTATTTTATTTCAATTAGGGGTAAATATTTTGATAATCTTTAATCACCCTGGCTTATCAAATTCCCACACACGTGCACATAGAGGTATGCTTTTGTTGCGCTTTGATTTTGGCTTTTCCTAATGGATCTCTTTTAACCAATAATTGTTTTCAACATATACTAAGTTATAAATTCATTGAATTTATGATAATAAATATTTTTGATATTTTAAAATACATTTAAAAAGTTTAAAATGCACGACTAATTAATTTTTAGGAAAACAACCCAATGGCGTGAGTCCGAATATAGTTAAATTTAATATTTTTTTTCTAGTATAACTTATTTTATGGTTTATTTGATTTACTGGTTCCTAACTTTGTTGAATTTGACCTTATGTAATTAAATATAATTGATTCTTTTAATTATTGTGTAAAAAGTTTTTGTACTTGAATTATTAATAGAGAAGACGCTATTTTTATATATTGTATTGCTTTTAATATTTGTGTTTCATGAGTCCCGCACTGTTTCGCTTTAACCATTTAGCCATTAAAATGTGCGTTCGTCAATTTGCACAACAAATCCTAGTCACCTTATTTGCCTTTTATTGTTAATAATAAATTTAATTCAACATATTTTTATTATTTGAAATGCTTTTTTTAGTTTATCACCGGGTTGAAAAGGCCCATTTCAGCTCGGTTTTGACGCCTGTAGCATTTCAAATAGGTAAGTATCTTATGATTTAAATATTTTATGCTTGCTAAAGTAATCTTTTTTAAATTCGCGAGTTTCTTGGCGTTATTTTTACTCAGCTGTTAAAATGCTTATTCGGCTGTTTTATTTTTAGTGTGTTAAATGCTAATATTTTATATAAATTATAGGTTGAGCAATTTTGTAAATTCTGTTTGGAATAAAGCTTTAGATCTTGCTTTGCGTGATATATCTGCTGTCAAATGTTTAAAAATTTTAAGTCTTAAAAATCAGTACTCTGTACAAATTTGATAGATTATTAAAACTTTGCTTCTCGAAAATTTCCTTCCAATGCCAGTTTGTCTTATCAGATTATCGATTTAAATAGAGTATCATATTTTTAAAATATTTATTCCATGTCTATTTATAAAATCCAATTAATGGTGCGAGCCCCTCTTTACCTGTAGCTCTTAAGACAATTTTTTTTTGTTAACAATTTTGTTTTTTTTGTATCATTTTTTAAATGTTTGCTATTTCATCTTTCCGGACCAGAGTGCTCTGATCGAATAAAAGAACATTATTATAATATAATTTACAAAAATTGTAAATATCCTTAGCAGATCTCTTTGTGCTTCAAGAAAGCTGCAAGACATTATTACTTTTATTTATTGATGGATCGTCTCAGTAAACTTTTTTAACTTAAATACACTTAAAATTCAATGATAAAATATGTTGTGTTAAATACATTTAATAATTTTTTTTTTGTTTATTTTTAGTTATAGTATTTATTTTTGAAAAATATGTACGGATTTAATTTGCTCTAGTTTATCACATTGACATTTTTAGAAATGGATTATAAAATTTTCAGAAATTAAAATTTCAAAATAAGTTTCAAAAATATAATTAAATGCATTATTTTAATATTTTATTATTCCATTTGTCTTGCTTACACTACCTTTGATTGAATAATTACATAATTATACCAAAATCATTTTTTCGAAATAAAATTTTCCCAAATGCTTTGATCAGAATGCGAAATCGTGCAAGTCAATTGGAGAATCTATGAAGATTAATTTACTTTATTTACTGTATTACATTTAATATTAATTTATTTACAGTATTTCACTTAATAAAATATATGTTATTTTTGTCTGTTTAGTATTCATTTATGCACATTTGTTTTATTTTACGTTAATTTAGTATAATGAAATGTTTAGGCTAAGTGTTGTTTCGCTACGTACTCACAAGCCGCGCAGGAAGTATGTTTTTGAAACAATATAAATATCATTTATTAATAATTATAGCTTTAAATTAAAAATCATTTTTTCCATTATTTTAATTAATAATATTTTTTATGTATAAATATCCTTTTTTATTTTTTATTCTTATTGTAATGGACCTTGTGGTTAATAATCCCGGGAAACGTGTCCAGTTTGTGAAAAGTGTGAGCATCATCCTCATATAGGGATGGCGGGGCAGGTAGAACCTGGAAATCTGTGTATTATTTTATAATTAGGAGTTTTTTCATTCTTTTTGAATATATATAAAAATTTAATTTTTAATTGCGATACATTAATTATATAATTTAATTTATTATTACAATTGGATAGGTTAATTTTATTATTACAATTGGATAGGTTAAGTATTTTAAATAAGTTAAATTTAGATTAGTCACAAATCTATTTAAATTGATACGGGGTTATGTTGGTTTTGTAGCATAATACCTTAAAAGGCGTTAAAAATGTTGAATAAACCTTTAATTAAAAATTTACTATGCAATACCAATTTTAAAGATTTTATTTGTATATACATTTTGAATTTTATTTTTATTTCATTGTAATGTGCACCAACATTTTGTTTGTTGGGAGCTCGATGCCGGTGGGCTTTTACGTCGTTATTTTTATTCATACAAATTCTGTTGCCGTTTATATTTATTCTAATTGATTTTACTAAAAAGGTTTTGTGTTTAATAATTAATAACAAGTTGCGTTTTTAAGAATTTTTGCAAATTTTTGTATGTAGAGCATTCGTTCTGCATACTTTGGTTTTTAATATTTGCTTTACAATATAAACAATACTAATTCAGTTTTATTCTTTTAGAATAAATAATTTGATAAAATCGATGACGATAAATGATGGTTTTTTTCTCTGTCACCGACTTGCATTTAATAAGACAATAGCCGCCCAAGCTCGTTGGCTCTACGCGTTGAATATTTAGAATAATTTAGTAAAAATAAACTGTTGATTTCTGGAATTACGCTTAAAATGTTTTTGATAAATTTTTTTATTTATTCCATCTCCATATGCATTTTAACATTTAGCTACACCAACTGATTAATCTTGATTTACTTTTTTGTTACTTTTTTAAAAAATTCATATTTTGTTTCAAATTAGTTTATTTTTGATAATTGATTCCATAATCTAATTTTTAATACGGATAAATTTCAGTGATATTTAATATATTAAGTCCCGCAATTTTGTTTTATGAAAAATACTCGAAATACTTATAAAATGTTTTAATAATTATTCTAGCGTTTAAAATAAAATTGAAAAGTACAAAGTATATTATGAAGTTACAAGGCTTGCACTTTTTGGTTGTATCCTTTATTCAGTATTCTTTTGGAGTTATGATTCAAATTATCAAAATACATTAAATTAAAAACGTTTAAATAAAAATAATATGGAATAATTATTTACAAATTGTTTTAATTAAGTGATTTTAATTTGATTTAAATGAATAAAGACTTTTATTAAATTTTGATGTGGGGTTTTAGTGCGTTCAAACGCATATTTGGAGGTCGGATGGGTTGGCTGGCAAAAGAATTTTTTCCTCAATTTGTGTGTTTTAAAATTTTAATTTAAATGGCGAACTAGCCAAAATTGCTGCCGTAGAAAATTTCTTCGTTAACCTTTCCTCTAAACTCTCGCGGCCCTCCGAGGTCACCGAGCCCAAGACGTCTTTGGCTTCAACGATGTCATCCGTATTTGGAGATTTATTTTTGAATTTAGATGTATTAACAACCTATTAAAGCTAAATTAACTTTTTAATTTTTGTATCTTGAACAGAATTGTACTTGTTTAGAATTAAGAATTATTTGAATTTTTGCCCGTTGTTGTTGGCTTAAATTATAAAATTCATGTGATTTATGATAATAAATACTTTTGATATTTTTAAAATTACATTCTGAGTTATATTAAATAAATATAATTTTAAATTCCATTTTTTTCTAAATATAACTCTTTTTGTGCTAAATTTCAATGACTTTATTAATTATTCAAATATTAAATTAGTTTTATTCATAATATTACCTTTTAAACAGTCGATATTTAAGCGGATCATATGTAACAATGAAATCTATGTTTTTAGTATAATTATCTGAAGCTTTTATTTTAATTTAGTTTTCAAATAAATATTTATAATTTAATTAAACTTACTTAAGTTTATACAGCAAAACGCACCAATGTATTAATAATTGTTTATTGTATTAGTACCACAATAATTTTTTATGTTTACATCAGTGTTTCTAATAATATTCATAACTAACTAAAAAATTAAATACGGTTCCAAATGTTTAATATAGTCGTCATTTTTGTTTTTTAAACATTTACTTTTAAGCAATAAAAATTTATAATCATAAAAATGCAGCCATAATTTTTATTAAAATTTTGTGTTTTCATATGTAAATTGTTTTTATGAACTAAAACTTCCCATTCGTAGAATATCGATTATTTATGTAATGTAAAAGCAGGCATAGTACTTTAAACAATGTAAATTTCTGTTTATTGTAAATAATAAATTTTTAGTACATCAATATTATTTTATTAATTTTGCTTTCACTTTTATTCATATTCACTTTTTTATTATCAGTCAATATTTAGTTACTTTCAAAAATTTCAATAGAGTTTGTAAATAATATTATTATTTAATAATATTGAAATCGATAACTTTATTAAAAATTTATCAAAAGCCTTTGGTGTTTTTCAGCAGAACATGTTAGTTCCTTAAAGCAAATTTGTAATATTATAATTGCGGCTACCATACGCTCTGATGAGCTTTTTGAATTTGTTTTTCAACATAAAATTGGAATATCTGCACACAAATAAAACAAGGCCACAGACAGTAATAATACATTAAGCTTCAATCCGGGATGAAAAATTTGTTTGTTTTACACATTATTTTTTCTGTTTTATTTGGTGCAATGTGCGCAAAGGCAATCGTTTTTAAATAAAACAGTTTATTATTCAAAATAATTATTTTAAAATCTGTTAAAAATACAATAAAACTATTTTTTTTAAATGTTGGGCTTATTAATTATTTTTAATAAAATTGACTGCTAATAAATTATTTAGAGATGCGGAAGATAGAATTTCAAATTTATTATTGTTATATAATAGAATGTTTGTTATGTAATAAATTTTAGAATTTTAAATATATTGGAGCTTTTAAAGTCCTAAGATACATTTTGTTTAAAATAAGATGTTTTAAATAGCATGCTTTGTGTACAAATAACAAAAGCTTGCGGGAGGGTCATCTGTTTCCAGCTTCGCTTGTCCAAAAGCATTCTTATCCTGTTTAGTTTATTAAGATTTTATGAAAATGTTGCAGAAGCTTATGTATTTTCTTAATAAAACCATTTATCTAAATTGGTTTAGCGTTTTTATAAAATTTCAACATAATCAATATTCAATCGTTATTAAAGCACGTTAAATTATAGACTTTTTTAAAATAATTATTTGATTATTATTTATTGCAAGTTTAGCAGACAAGGCTTTGAGCCATTGCAGACAAGACTTTGAGCCTGTTGTTTTTTGTTCGGTTTGATTGTCCTTGTCTTTGTCCACTGATGGTCATAACATATAATTTTATTTAAATATAGAATTATTGTTTTGAATGTAATTTTTTAAAACAATAATTTGATAAGTTCAAAAACTACGATTTCGATTTCGAGAAATTTTTTGTGGACCTTCTGTTTCCACAATGAAAAAATATTTTTATATTATAATAAATATTTTATAAACGATTTCATTAGATATCTAAAAATAGAAATTTAGATTAATTATTATTTTTTAACATAATTTGTTTTAAACTTTATCAGCCAATGGGGGCCAACTTTATAGTCTAATCACAGGTCATGCGCTGGTCATGATTTTTTTCCTGTTAAAAATATGTTTGATTGCGATAATAAATGTACACAAAATGCGTAAATAACCAGCTCAATACTGAAAGTTGAGTTATTTATCATTGTTAATTATTTAATAATCAATTCTGCGAATTATACGCTAATAAATTTTAAATTAAGGTAATTCCTGATATTAATCCGCTGGTGCAAAATAACCCGGCAGTAATATTTAATTTTCTTTTAATATGTCCACGTCGCCTCTTGTTGAACCATCAAAAAAATGTGGGGCGCGTATTTAGATTAACAAGAATTTTTAATTATTATTTATAACTTTCTTTTTATAATTTTTATTACGTTATGGTTTACTATTTGCTAATTATTAATTAAAAAATTTGCAATTAAAAAGGTTTTAAGTTTATTTTATAATTCAAACATGTAACATTTTATTATATTAATATGTAGTCCTATTAAAATTATAAATTAGCGTCATACCTATGTTCATCAACATTGATTGTAATATTTTTGTTTAAATAACACGTCCAACGAAGATATTTGCAATTAATACAATGCAACCAAACGCACTGTATAAATTCTTCCATAAGCGTCAGTTTGCCAACTTTTTGTGTCTGATGTTTATGCGGTATTATTTATAATTTGTTTTGTATTATTAAATTTTATTAGTTTTCCGTCACCGTCAGTTCCAAAATCGTTTGCATTTTTATCATAATATAAAATTATATACATTTTTATTCGTTTGGTGTAAAGTTTTTATAATAACACTGAACAGCAAGCTTTTTAAATTTGTTATTAGCTTTTGATGCCTTATTCCTCTTTCGTCAATACAAAGATCTGGAAATAAAGAGTGGAAAAAATATAATCCGCGAACAACACTGTTTAATTTGATTTAAAATCAAAATAGTCTGAAATTATGTTACTTGATGCACTGATTATGAATTCGTCAATATGTTAGAGTTTGAAATGTACAAAAAATGGCCGAATTCGGGTTCGGGGCTTAACATTCGCAAAATTCACGCTCGGATTCGGTTCTACGCTTATTTTTACCCTAGAAAAAAATGCATTTAAAATTTTAAACATTTAAAAATGTTTTGATTATATTTATTAGGGACCCCAATTCCAAAGGATTGCCGAAAAACTACTACATTCGGAAACAATTTTTTGCCGAAAAAGTAAGGGGTCAAAATTCTGAAAAAATAAAGATGATATTGATTTAGACCCCTTTTTTACTGAAGAAATTTATTAAAAGTTAATTGAGGAAAAGAAGTTAAAAATTTTAAATGTAACGTGAAAAGCATCAACTGATTTGCAGTCACATAACTTTGAAGTTTTCGCTTTTAACTAACTTGAATAAATAACCTTTTCATTTAATTTTTGTCTATGCTCTATATTTTGTTGACCCCCCCCCCTCGATGTTTTTAATAGTCGAAAATATATATATTCTTTTAAATGACAACTTTTTAGAACTGAAAAAAATCGATTTGAATTTTATTTTTGATACTTTTTGATAGGTAAATACGTTAAAATAAAATTTTGTAAAATACTTTAGCAGGATTGATTTTTGTTAAACCAATTAAGAATATTGCAAAAAAAATTGTAAATATATTAATTAAATAAAACAAACCAATGCCTCTTTACTTTATTTTATTTTACCATTCATTTTAATTTGATAATGCAAAGGTAAGTGTTCAAAAATAAATATGAATTACTTTCTGTGATTTTTGTTATTGCTTGCAGGATATTTGTTAGGTAGGCAAATAAAGATCGTGATGTTTCAAGTAAACACTGTTTTGATTATATTTTATATTTTAAAAATATTTTAAACTTTTAAATAGTGGGTATTTTCAATTTAGCGGGATTGATCTTTGCACTTTTTTAGTCTTTTCCAAATATAGATAAATTAGTTTTAAATTTTCAATTTTACGTAGTTTATGCCAACCAAAATTGTGAGTCAATAATTTTATATTACACTGACCATGAGACGGCCTGTTCTACCGTTACCATTTCCATAGGGATGTATGTATGAATGATGCGATTATGAATGCCTTATTTAAAATAATGAATATTTACAAAATATAATAAAGATTAATTATTCGTTAATTTTAGCTATTTTATTTTAAATAAAATTTTGATAATCTAATAATATAGGATCGGAATGATGCGCGAAATTTTACCGCATTTTAAAAGAAAATTATATTATGGCGCCAGATTAGTAACGTTATGCTTAATTCAATCAAATTTTCTTAAACCTTGTGTAAATTAGGGTGCAAGAGCTTAGAGTTTGTTTTGAGGTCGCAGGTTTACAAATAAATGAATTTATAGCAATTGAAATTATTTTTAATTTCTCATGGCGAATCTTTTAATATTTACTTTTTATATTCTCTGAACTCTCCGCAATATTTGAAAAAAATTACTTATTGATTAATTTAGTAAAAAGAATTTGATGTTTTTAAATCGAATGAACACCACCATTGATTGTGATCTCATAACAAAAACAACAAAATTTATAAAATTCTCATTAAATAATAATAAATGGTATTTACCACATAATTGGTTTAAGTATAACTGAAACAGATGTTTGTGCAGATGTTCATTTTTAAGATGCCGTTTTGCGATCCAGCGCTTTTTGAGTTGGCTCATTGATCAATTTGATACACAATGAAAGCATTTGCCACCGATTGTGCATGTGCTGCTCCACCAATACGTTGATTTTCTGTTGATTTTGCTGCTGCTGCTCATAGGAGACTTCCTTTAAAAGGCTTTGCAATTTTATTTTTTTATTTTGTTTTAAACGTAATTTAAATAAACTCTAATTTTTTGTATATTAATGAAGAAAATGAATGGTTTTAAAACTAAATAATACATTTTCCGACAATTATTTGCGTAAGCGCTTACAATTCTTTACGCCTTGAAATTTCTTGTTATTGTGTCTTGCAACTATTGAATTAATTGGAAAAATTAATAAAATAATCGTTACAAATTCATAATTAGTTGTTACATACTGTATTTATTTAATATTATATGTAGGCTAAACTTATACAGTGTTGGCATTATTTTTATTTGAAACTTTTAGATTCGTAAATAAATTATTAATTTTGAATTTTTTTTTACTTAGGTTATTTGGGTAACGTATAATTTTTTTTTGCTTGAAAAATTATAATCAGTCATTTTATGTCTGCTTAAGTTGCTACCATCCATAAAAGCTGTCTCGCGTTGCTGTTGCCGAGCTTGTTAATTATTGTTAGGGTAATCGTTATTAATTTCGAGTTTAAATTTCCAAAAGATATTTTTTAATATTATTTTAAAATCTATATAAACTTGAGGTTACCGTAAAGATGGATCCTTTTGTTCAAATGGTAAAATTCGTTACGATAAAAATAATTAGTCAATTATGATTAGCGTTGCACTCTGCCATATCATTTTTACAAAAATAATATTTGGTATTGCATTTATTTATTTATTTTAAAATCTAATTATATTCGTTTAAATTATTTATTCGATTTGTGCTTATTGTCTTTAAAAAATTAATCGATAAAACACAGTTTTAAATCTTTTTGTCTAAAATAATTTAATAATCCGCATTGCCAAATAAAGAATTCGATAAAAATCTTTTGAAACATAAATTTATTTATTTAATTTTTTTTGATATATTTATTTTATTATACAATAAACAATTATATTCTTGCAGTTTTTATTGGAAATTAAAATTGAAACGAATCTATATATAAAATTTTGTGCTTATAATTATATTGTTTATTTGTTTTAAATAACTTTTTGCTTTAAATTTTTGCAAATTGGCACTTACGCTAAATGCAATCTTTTTAACATAGTTCTCGATGCTCAATGAACATGGTCATTTACCCGCTATACCAAAATATAGAGATAGATTTCACGGATTCGAAGATGGTACTCATCAACGCGAGTGTTTGAAATCTAATACTCAAAAAAGGAGTGGTACCGGACAGTTTGATCCAATTTACCGTTCCTCAAATTCCCTAAAAAGTGCCCATTGGGGAATGAATCGATTTTTCAAATCGATGTGATCATATCTATTTTTTTATATGTGACATGGGAGTATATAATAAGTTTAAGTTGATTTACTAAAAATAAAGTCGTATTCTGAAATGGCAGTGTTTTGTGCATGCTAAATTTTTAATTATATATTTTTTAGTTTTTGTTTGTTTATATAAAACTATAAAAAATCTTTGTAAAAAATAATAATATATTTTTCATACAAAATTATAATTAGCTAAGGAATTATCACATAATTACAATTTTTTGTTTATGATTTACTTTTTATTTAATATTTTTATAAATATACATTTTATTACATAATAATTAAAGAATTTTAATTTATTATCTATCCATATTTATTATATTTTAAATACTGGACCCTGCTGGCCTTTCTCGTGAAGTTGTCTAGTGATCGATGTTCAGAGCTTGGTACCGGCGGGCTTTTATGTCGGCGCGCGCCCATCCGTTTTGCCAAAATTAAACATTAAAGTTTGAGATTTCAAATGAAAATAAAATTTAAAAAATTAAGACTTTTTTTAATTGTTGAGATGTTTTCTCCATTAAAAAAAATTCAATAAAACCAAACCCTAGTTATTATGCTTTTTTATAAATTTATTTTGATTCCAAATATCCTGCACGACCTACCACCTACTTTAGAAGTTGACAAAAGGTCCTTAAAGGTATTCGGGGGCGTAAATTCGAATCTGACCTCAATTTTGCCTAATTTCGAACCCCGGACCTAAACACAAACAATTTTTCGAAAATTCAAATTAAAAAAAAATCATTTTGGTATTTAAAAAGCACAAAATTACAATGAACCAATTACAAATTTATTGACATCTGCTAGTTCTGACACTAATAACATAAAGGCGGGTTTGTCGTCAAAAGTTTAATTACATAAATTTTCTCTTACATTATAAAGCATTAGTTGAATTATCTCGAATTTTACAAAGTTTTTTTCTTGTTTTTTAATTTATGTAAATGTATTTTAATATAATTTTTTGTTTGTAAATTTAAAAAATTTAGTCTTCTCCAATCTGATCTTGGTCACTGTCTTGACCCCACTTGGCAGCATTCTTCTTATGTTATATATATATATATATATATATTAATAATTGACATCCAGCAGATATCGAACTCAGCGATAATTATAGTCAAAAAATCTTTAATTCTTATGATAATATTGATTAAAAATTAGTTTTAAATTTTTTAATCTAAAGCTAGCGACGGTTTGTGGATCTCATGCATATTGTTGAAAAATAATTATCAGTTGATATCTATAAAGCCGAGTTTTATTACTTCTGAATTATCGATTTTGATAAAAAATTTTGAATTTTTTGTGTAATTTTGAACAAAAATAGAGCTGTTATATTTTCTTTTCAATGATAGTGCTTACAGCCTCGTCACTCTCGTGCATGTTTTTTTTAACTAAATTTTACTTCAATAATGCCGTTATTTTTTTTAATCGGTTGAAAATAAACTTGTTAATTTATTTCACGCAGAAAAATCCCACGAAATCAATATAATTTTAGTGTTTATATATTTTATTGATAATTATCAAAAAATGAACCTATATTATTAATGAAGTGTATTTAAACCAATATTTTATTGAACCAAACTGTTGTGCTTTTATTTTTATATTTAGGAGATAAGAAATGTTTATATTTTTTTTTATTTTTTAACAACTTAATTTTAGTGTTTATCGCCTTTAAATTAAAATATTATTTCTTGACATAGACTCTCCTAAGCTCTTTTTCGATTCTTGTTCGGAATGGAAAATTTTTAATTTGTTTTGAAAATGTTTCCTTGTGCGCATCAAGTTTATTGTATATTTTCTGCTTTGTTTTTGGTTATGCATATAATTTATTAAAGAACAAAAATATGAATTATACCCAAATAATTACATATTGGAATATTGGAAAACGTATCAATAAAGCTGTAAAACGAAACAATTTAAAAAGTTAAACTTATTCGTTAATTTTATCAATTTTTTAAATTTATGCGCGTATTATCTTTAATTTATGTTATAATCTTTTTAAATATTTTAGATAATTATAAGTAATTGTAGCTAATAAATATAATTTTATGATAAATATTTCGCAGCTAATTTATTTCCAAATTGTAGTAAGGTTGTCATAAAAGTTTTTTTAATACATTCTGATTGATTTTGGGCATTTATAATTGAACAAAGCGTTGCGGAATTCAAAATCAACATTCCATTCCACCGGGAATAGCCACTTTGTTTATTTATATTTTCTTTTTTTGTTTTTCAATAATAACTTTTTAGTGTAGGATTATCTTTAAAAGCTAATTTAATTTATTTATCGGTTTGAGAATTTTTTAAATTTTTTTTGCATAAAAAAAAGTTCGTTTTTATTTCAGACACAACATTATAAGTATCTGATTTTGGAATATTTATTTTATATTCGCAGGTAATCTGCAGACATTGTTGTTCTATTCGAGCAGTTTTTGATTATCCGAATTTGACAAATTAAGTTAAATCTCCCAATTTGTCTTTGAAACGATCTAGGCCAGAAAAAACGGCAACATTTGAATTAAATTTTTTTATATCTTTGGAGGCTTAACTTTTTTTTGTTGTTTTGATAAATCACATTATTTTAAATTATGCAGTGAATTACAAAATTTTTATTTATTAGAATTCTTCGGATAATGATTTAAAAAATCATCTTTAAAGATTAAGAAATCAATTTTCTAAAGATTTTATTTTTATATAATACTTGAGTATGAATTTTACAAGAAATTAAACTTAAATTAAATAATTCACACTCGCCACTTTTCCTCCGATTTCGACTGACATAAGCGCTTTCAATTCCTTGACTGAGTAGTGCGGCTTTTTTAATATTTTTTACTTTGTAAGCACCTAAGCACTATAAATGTAGTTTGATAGGTTATCCATTAATAATTAAGCTCGAGTTAATAAGCTAGTAGAGTTAATTCAATAATATTTATACGATTCAGGTAATTGGAAGAATTATTTGGATGTCTATATGTACATCATATTTTGCAAACCTTTACAAATTAATTATTATCAAATATTTAGTGTATTTGATGTATAATTTGTGTTACTTCAATCAATTGTCTTAATAAACTTTTTTGCTAAAAGAAAATTAATTCAAATAATTTATTAGAGTAAAATTAGATAAATATAAATTTGTATTTTTTAAAAATTTTATTTATTTTTTGTTTTTAAAGAGATTAATCGAGAAAAACACTTGTATTTTATTTATACTGTTTATTAAATAATTATAATTCGCATCAATCTATTTTTTTACATAATAAGTTACTTATAGTAAGGCCATTACTTTAAAGTATAACTATTAATATCCGCACAACCAATTACGAACTTCTCATGGCCTTTGATAATTAATTTTATTTTGTCCAATAACTTCTATACACGTTGCTTCAAAAAGGTTTACATTGTTATTTTTTTAAGATTTTTCATTATTTTAATGTAATATTAAATTTAAAAATACTTAAATGGTTTGTTTTGCTATTTTATAAATTAAATATTTCTACATCATTAAAGTCGGTACCTCCGGATGGAATATGTCTTGATTCTTCTCCCTGAATGTGTGATTTCCCCGAAAAACGGCAGCAGATTACTTGGTGCGCGCATATTAAAATTTATTTTATAACTATCTATAATAGTTATAATTTTTTGTCTAATTTGTAATCTATTTAATATTAATATAAGTTTCCATGTAAGATTATTATCTAAATCAAATAAATAATGTTGACCTTTTGTTTTTATTTTTAAATCCTTGAATTTGTAATTCAAAATGTGTTTCTTAATATTATTGAAGTTTTCTTTACGAAGATGCCGGATTTTAGGTGTGAAAACATATCCATAGCGTTGGCCAGTCAATTTGTGTTTGATTCATTTTACATTGTTAAATTATTAAAGTAAAGTTTTTGTCTTTTAAATTCACATCTGTGTTAGACTTAATCGCGATGTCCCGAAGTGACCCCGACATTGCCTTCGTCTTTTGAAATTGTATAATAATAATTTGGATAATTTTAATATAAAACTTTATATAAATGACAAAAAGAAGAATTTGAAAATTTATGATTTTTACTAACCTTTTCCGATAAAGATTTATTGATATTTGTAATCATAATTTAGTCTCTACTGCAATAAACATGTTGTTGATATTTTTGGCTTTATCTTCACAGGAATTATTTATTGGATTTAAATATTTATGATTGTTTTTTTTTTCTTAGCATTTTTAGGATTTGCTCTAAATTTTAATTATAAGTTTTTATGAATAAGGAAAACCGGGGGTCACAATTGCACCCAACGACCACATCTGCCCTTTTAGGATTATATAAAACTTTTATTCTCTAAATTTTAAATGTTGATAAATATTCTCAACGCTAACAATTTTGGTCTCTGCATATACAAAACATTGTTGAACTATAGATAATATTTAATAATTAACTCCAATCATTTTGTAAGTAAGAGACATTAAAGGTTTTATGATAATTGTGGTGTTTTATTTGTTGACAATCCAGAGCGGTTAATTTTGAATAGTAAGCTTGTGAATGTTAAAAAAACCTACAAAATGATAAAATTGTAGTGGATTATTGAAGTGTAATTTTATTCGGTGCATTGTAGTTTAAATTTTTGATTTATTATTAAGTTTAGTACTTTTTAAAATTATGTTCTTTACAATTAAATAATCTGTTTAAATAATAATATTAAATGATTCGAGGATGATACAGAAACTGAAAATGCAATGGCTCGTCTCATAAGGTAAGGATTATTTTTTATTTAATGAAAATTTATTTTCAAATATAAACCATAAATAGAATTAAATATTTAATGTCTTCAAAAAAGGAGTCACTTACATAAGCCTTACTTACATTTATGTTTAAATTACGGATCATTTTGTTTATTTATAAATTAAAAAAAATTAATTAATTACATTTTTTAAATTCAAAGTTTATAATTTTATTTGAACTTTAAGATAACCACCGTATATAAAGATTAGATAATCAGACAGGAATCAACAATTACTGATAAGTTTTTTCACCTGAGGTGTTTTTAACAAGAATTTAATTTTAGATAAATATATCTATATTCAAAATTTAATATTTAAGAAGTTATTTCTTGTTTTTAAATTTTATAAATATAGTTTCTCTTTTTTAAGCTAGTGTGCATATTTTGTTTATTAGAATTCTTTTTATGTTTCATATGAATTTATCAAAATATATTTAGACAAACAAATTAATTAACCATTTTAATAAATTTATTTTATATAAATATTAATTAAACCACCGGCCGCTGGTGAGCTTAATTGAATCATTACATATTTACTCAAAATACAAATTTTTTTATAGCTATTCCATTTGATTGTTTTTTAAATTGTATAGTTTAATTGTTTTTTTGTTATTTTAATTTTTTAATATGCTATTTAAAAGATATACTTCTTTTACTTTTCTTTCTTACGCTCCTGGTAATTAGCCTCATTTTTTGTGCCAGGGTCGTTCGAACTCCCTCCAGTTCGATTCGGATACGGCCTAATTGGGCGCGCTATTTAATTGCATTTTTAAGGTTTTGCATTGTTAATTTAGTTTATATTAAGTTCTTAAATACATTATGTAATCTGAGCTTAGATTTTGTCAATTATATTCAAATGATGTAGCTTAATCAGCAATTTCATAAATGCGCGCCAGGACCGCCCGTTCGCGTGTCCAAATTGATGATAGAGTAATAATGATTTAATTGGTTATTTCAATTAATCACTTTTAAAATAAGGATATTAAATCAGAAAAAATTATTTTACTTCTATATAAAATTTATTATATGACTTTTATCATTTGAATGCTTGTTTTTTTCGTTCTTGACATTATATTTCCGTTATTTAAAAAATCGATAAATTTATACACCACCGTTTACTTTAAGAAATAGCTAAAATTTTTTAATTTTTTTGTTATTCAAAATGAATCTTTTCATTAAGATTATTAGCATTTATCCATTCAATTTTCAATTAATATGCACATACGTGAAGTGTGTTAATTGAAAAAAAAAAGAATTTTATAAGTGACAGAAAAAAAACTGCAATGAATAAATATCGTTATGTAATACTTTAAATTTTTGTGAAAATATTTAATTTTAAAATATAAATTTAAAAAACTAAATCAACAATAATTAGGTATTTAAATATATTTAAACAAAATTAGTTGAATTTATCATTGGGTTGAAATTCTCGCTATGCGCAAACTGCGCAAAGCTTGCACAGATTGACTGATATGTTTTTTAATTTTACATTATAATGAAATAAAGGTAAATATCTATTTTTATTTTATTTTAAGTTACCGAGCTGTTCTTTTCGAAAAGGTAGGGTACCCATTTATTATTTTGGCCAAGGGCCTTCGATGATCGCGCAGATTTTCCGACTATTTTAGTTTTTTTTTGTCTGATTTTTTGTAGGTAAATTTCCCTATTTTATGAATAACTATGTATTTATTTATTTTAAATTTCAGGATTAGAATTACATCTTAGAATTTTTGATATATTTAATTCATTAATTTTACGATTTAAACTATTTTGTAGATTAATAATTTATCATAAACATGCTTTTTGTTTTATTTTTTCAAAGGCGTGTTAAATTAATTGAATTTATGTCAAAAATTGTTGCCCAACCATCAATCATCTTTTATCTAAAATATGTTTTTAAAATTAAAACAATCATGCCCGGGTAGGTAAAGAAAGAGAGAGACCAAGGTGGGCACGTGGTTAAGACAGGGTTTGCGGTTCCGAACAGAACCGGACCGAACGGGATTATTTCGGTTTGGTTCTCGGTGCCGGTTCGGTTATCCGAAAGGTTCCGGTTCGGTTCCAAGATATTCGTCGACAATTCAAATATTTATACGGTTAAAAATGGATGGGATCAGTTCGATTTGAAAAATCGATTTAGTCCCCAATGGCCACTTTTAGGGGGATTTTTGGACCATAATTTGGCTCAAAATGATCGGAGTCTTTCCTTTTTTAATATGCGTCTTAGTATTACTCCCCCTATCACATATAAAAATGGGAAAGGATCAGATCGATTTGAATAAATCGAGTCCTCAATGGGCACTTTTTGGAGAATTTGATGGACCGTAAAATAGGTAAAACTGATCGGAGCCATCCTTTTTTAACGTGAGCCTTTGAATTACTGTTTTAAAGTAATTTTGTAAATTTAACTTTCCTTTTATATTAAAATTTTATTAATCTTATTATATTTTATGCAACATTACTTATTATTAATATTATTGGCTATAACATATTTCTGTTATTTTACGCGAACATCCAGAAGCAAATCGTTGAGTTAATAATCAAATTGGTGTTACACTATTTAAAGGTTTAATGACGCGATGGAACGGTTGATCGTTTTCTCCTTCGGGTTTGTCACAATTTATTTTTTGTATAAATTATATAAATAATACTAATTCAATTTTATTCTTTAGAATAATATTTGATAAATCGATGACGATAATTGATTTTTCTCTGTCTTCTGCTTTCTCGCCTGTTTACATTTTCTCTAATTTTAATGTTGGGCCAAGCATAGTCGTATAAATAGTTTTTTACAAAAATATAATTATTTATAACTCTAACTATACTATATTATGCATTGTAATTTTCGATAAAGCTTCATTTTTGTCAATTGTGTTTTCAAAGTTATAATTTTCCAGCACAAATCATTTTAAAATGCAACACTGGTTTGTTTTAATTTATTAAGTAATATATTTACAGTTTTTTTATTTACTTTTCAAATTATTCATTATTTGATTTACACAGAGCACAAATCAAAACATTTCTGACAAATCAGTATATTTTTAATTCGTTTTTGGCGCTCACAATTCGGAGAAGATATGAATATGTTTGCGATTCGGAAAAATTATTAAATTAAAGTAGGAGATTTAATAAAATTTATTGAAATTGATACATATTGAAACTCGAAGGTTGGTTTAGAGCAGACTGTTGAACAAATCCAACACTTACACAGAGTGTTGCAATCCTAAACACCATGAGAAATTAGTTACTTAAATGTTAAAAAATCTAATAATCTTCGTTACAAAAATAGTCATAGTGGTATCGTAATTAATAATTAAGTTTAGAAAGTCGCAGATAATAATTAATGAAGTAAATATAATTTTTTTTAAATATATTAATTTAATTTTGCTATATATAAGTAATGTAAATGTTAAAATTATTAAAGTATCGCAAAATTGAGTTTTTTGATATAAAAAAAATATTTAAATTTTATATTGAAAATAAAAAAAATCCAAATTTATTAAATCATTATCCGTATCTATTGAAAATTTTATTATCTTACTCTACATTGAAGTTTTGCGTAAAAAAACTTTATAATTCCGCAAAGGTCAGTATATCATTATATTTTATTTAATTTAAATTTATTATAACAGTAAAATATGACTGCAGCTAAAACTTTTGCAATTTGGGCTTACTTTAAATTTGATTTATTGCAAATTGACTATTAAATTTTTAAATAATAATATAAATTAAGCATTTAAATATTTATTATAAGCTCAATTATATTATACCGAACATGAGTCGGCTTGCCCTCTAATTTAAAAATCACATTTCATTTTATTTTGAAGAAATTTCCTTAGCCTCGGATTCTTCTTCGTCCGCTCGGGGCCTGCCAGGTCTCGATATTTCAGCGTTTTCCTTGCAAATAGCTCCAATGCCACCTGTATGAATAAAAAATCGTATGAATATTGTTTTTTGTCCTTGTTTCAATTGAATATAATTGGATGTTGTAGTCGTTTTCAAATAATTTAAGAATTAATGAGTTCCAATTATTAATTGTTTAAATATCTAATTTTCACATAATTTTTGGATATTTAGTATCTTTATTCTTGTTATCTTTTTATTTTAATCTCAAATTTGAAAATAAATTATTTTTATTTAATCTTAACTTCTTTTTTTACTAAATCGTTCGTCTTCAATAATATTTAATTAAATATTTATGAAATTGTACTCCGCGTCTTCATCCAGACGACAAATTATTTAATAGTTTAAATATCTAATTTTCACATAATTATTGGTCATTATGTTTAGTTATCTTATATTCTTGTTATTATTAATTTTGCAAATAAATAATTTTTATTTAATCGTATGTTTTTTACTAAATCTTTTGTCTTTAGTCTTTTTATTTTAATCTTAAATTTTGCAAATAAATTATTTTTATTTAATCATAAGTTTTTTTACTAAATCTAACAGTTCGTCTCCAATAATTTTAATTAAATATTTATGAAATTGTACTCCGCTTCTTCATCAGTCGACAACAAAGTTTTGACAAGCCAAAAATCTTTTTGATTTCTAACGCACCAAGTCCAACACGCAGGTTTACATCAAACTTGACTTTTTTTTACAACCCTAAGGTTTTTTATTGAAATTATTATCTTTTTCATACATTAATTAAAATTAACTTTATGAAACAGACGGCGCAGGTTTTTTGATAACTTTTCAGAGACAACGTGCTATGTTTGAATATTTATATATTTTTTATGTTGCCAAAAGGTATGGTTTCTTTTCATTGTTATATTTGTGAATGTATTGATTGATTAATATCATAATAAGAATGCCATTAATTTGTTTACTATTTTTGAAAGCAATTATTTATTTGAGTTCAATCGTTAACAATGTAAAAAATTTAAATTTATTTATTTTGAATGCTAATAATTACATTTTTTAAAAGAACTCAAATATTATTTTCATTTGAATATAATAAATATTTAATTATAATATTATTTTGTTTGTAATCCCGTATTATTATCGCATTTATTTTCTTTCATTAATTTGCGCATACATTTAAACATTTATTAAAGTAGCAGATTTAATAAAATTTTTTGAATTGGTACATATTGAAACTCGGTTGGTTTAATGAAATTGATATGTTTAAACAAAAACATTATTTAAAATAAATTGTTTGGCTTTAAAACATTTTAACAACAAATTTTCATAGTTCGTTCAAAATTAATGTTCAGAAAATAAGTTAAAAAATAATAATGCGAACAAACATTTTGAAAAAGTTAATCGTAGCAAAATTAATTTTAAAATATTCGTTTAGGATTTTATTCACTAAGATTTAAATGTCAAACAAAAAGCATAATGATACTATTCTAAAATAGATAATTATTTTATTGATTTTTATTAAGTTATGGGTTGTTGGCTTAAATTTTTTTTAGAACTTATAAGCTGTGTGTTAAATTTAATATTTATATTAAAGAATTTAATCGATTTATTTTATTTCAGACGGTTGTTCTTTTATTAATAAAATAATTAAAAATTTATTGTATTAGATGTAGTGCTATTTGAATATTAATTTAAATAAATCATTGACATTTTATTGTCGCATTTGATAAAACATATTTATTTATTTTATTAATGTTATTTAATTCTCAAAATATATCTAAGTTTCGTGTGTGCATTTATTATGTTGCTGCTAATTTTTGAACGTGAATTATTTTTCTGACTTTCATATGTTTATGAATAACTAAAAAGCTGCTTGCGTTTCATTGTTAATTCCAAACATTTGAATAAAACTACTTAAAATCATCGACAATTATTTTTTAGAAATTTATAAACGTTTTAGTGATTAAAATTTTGGATTATAAGCTGAAAATTAGTCATTGGTCATTATAGTGTGTGAGCTTTGTTTTAATGATATTAAATAGAATATTTTACAATTTTATTTGGCTGTTCGGCCTTTGCGAGGTCACTTTCGCACCCAGGGGCACTCCCCATGAAGCGGACAGCTGGTGGTGGGCATATATGTATTAATAATTTGGTTTTGGCCTCGAAACATTTTATTTTTTCTAAGCTTAATAAAATTTTAATAATCATATTCACATATTTTAAATTTTAAATCGTCTTTTGATTTGTGTTTTTGTAATGTCGTTTCTATAAAGAAAATTGTAGTTAATTATTTTTAATTTTATCACATTTAAATACATTAATTCTAGTTTACACTTTCTTTCCATTAAATTAACTGATATTTACGATGTTTAATTATGTGCTAACAAAACTAAATCAATTTTATATCAAAATTTAAAAACATTTTTAATTTAAACTATTTTATATATAGCATATTGAATCCTTGGCTAGTTCTTTTCTATTTAGTCCAACAAAGCTGGGTCTATGTAAATATATTATTTATTGTTTATATTTTAAAGCAATCTAAAGAAATGTCTCAAGATAATGATTAAAGATTTTAACCTTTTAAATAATTTATAATTTATTCAATAAGTTTACTGGATTTTCAAAAATTTATTTCGCTACAATCGACATTTAAATTAACTTGAGAATTCAATATCAAAGAGTTTTTCACTTTAAATGTTGCACTTGATTGAATGTTACTTTTTTATTATTCTTTGGTAGTGAGTTAATTTATCTTTTTTTATTAATTAAAATAATACTTTTTATAATATATTTAAATGTTTGTAAGTGCAAAATATTTATTACTTTATGCGTTTTTATAAACAAATAGTTTATATAAAAAGAGCTATAAGATTTTATTTACGTGCTTTTGAATAAAAAATGTTTTAATTTTAAATATTATTAAAGATAAATGTTATTTTTGATATTAAAAATATTTAAATAATTTATAATTTATTCAATAAATTTACTGGCTTTTCWAAAATTTATTTCGCTACAATCGACATTTAAATTAACTTGAAAAGGCTTTTTTTTTTTGAATGAAAAATTTTTTATTTTTAAATATTGTTATTATTCTGATCTGAATATTTTTATTGGCAATATATAGAAATTTACAATTTAATTCTCAATTAAACTTTAATTTTTTTTAATTGTAAAGTTGTTAATTATATTATATTCGTTTTGTAGTGAGCAATTTTGATTTATTAATTAATTTTTTTAGCTTGGGCGTTAAGTAAATTTTATTGAAATTTACTTTTATAATTCAAAGTCTAACCAATTTTTTTAAAAGTTGTATTTTATGTACATTTTGATATTTTAAATAAATCATAGAAACTTTATTATCAGCTTTTTGGTAAATCATAACCAAAAAAAATCCACGTTCAAAAATTAGCAGAAATTATTAAAATTTAATGATAAATAGTTATTTTTAGAATTGTAAAAAATGCAGAAGTTGCATTACATTAATATCACATATATATAATCCAGATTTAACTCAAGCGTTGTCTTGTTTGGAGGCGTTTCCCTGATGTTGTTGAGTAACGCGCATCAATTTAACAAAACTATTAATATTCTTTGATTGGATATCTCGGGCACGGCCGTCATGCGGTTCACTTTAACTTTATTTTATTTTACCATTAATTTTAATTTGATCAAAGGGTAAGTCTTCAAAATTAAACATGATTGATTTTTTGTGATTTTTGTTATTGCTTGCAGGATATTTGTTAGGTAGGCAAATAAAGATTCGTCATGTTTCAAGCAAACAAAGTTTTGATTATATTTTAATAATATTTTAAATATTATTTTAAAATAGTGGTTACTTTCAATTTAGCGGGTTTGATATTTGATCTTTTTTATTCATTTCAAAATATAAATAAATTAATTTTAAATAATCAATTTTACGTAGTTTATGTTTACCAATCTTGTGAGTCAATAATTTTCATATTACACTGACCATGCGTCGGCCTGTCCTACCGTTACCATTTCTAAAGGGGTGTATGTATGTATGAATGAATGCGATTATGAATTCATTAATTAATAATGATGATATTTTTACTTAAAAAACATTAAATTTTAATTTGTTTGAACGTAACTTTATGTAAAACAATTATTTATTCTATTGTTTTTTTATTATAAATTTATTGAATTAATACAATGGCTCCTTAGGTTTTAGGTTAATAATCTTCAAAATCCGCTTTTTAAAATTATACTTGCAACTATTGAAATAATTGGAATTAATTTTAAAATTAATAAAAATGATCGTTACAAATTCATAATTAGTTTGTTGCATTTTGTATTTATTTTAATATTATATGTAGGCTAAACTAATATTAGTGTTGGCATTAATTTTATTTGAAACTTTTAGATTCGTAAAGCGTTTTTTTTGGCAATCAAAAATATTTGTGTAATTGATTTATGCAAACGCTTTATGTTTAATTGCAGTAAATTTTTCACATTAAATTTAGCAAACTTACAATACTTCGATTTTTACGTATGGGGCATAATTTATAATTTTGTTGTTGCTTATGTATGTGTGATGTAAATATAATTTTTTTGTATCATGTTTTATTTTTAATAATAATCTTCAGTTAGTTTACTATTCATCCTCATGACTAATAAATTTGGCATTAAAGCATATTTTTCTTTTAAATTTATATCATGAGTTTTATTTATCTTAAGCAAAATTCTATTACTTTCTCTAATTTTGTTTGTTCTTATTTTGATTCAAATTACAATTTTTATCTTAACTCCTTTAATTGAATTTGTAAAGTAGAATTAATTGTTGTTTAATATAACTTTTGTGCGCATTGAATTATTTTTAAATTACCTTTTATTTATATATGGGTTTTTAGCTGGGGCATAATTTTACAACAAATTTGTCCAAACTTGGCCATGTGTGCTTCACACCCAGGTTTGGGTCCACCGTAACTTCACCAGCTGCAAAGGGAGTGCCGAATTACAATGTCTTTTCAAATATTTATTTTCAAAATACCTTAAAATATTTTTTTTTTCATTTAAATTTCTTTAATAAATATTTTAATATGTATATTTAGAAATTTTGGTGAAACATATATTTTTAAGTTTGATAGTATGCGTTTAAATTTTATTAATTAAAAGTTTTATGTGTAAAAATATTTTATAATTTTCCAATCATAAACTCCTTGAGAAGTCCTGAGACTTGCCATGCTTTGTTGCAATAGTGTGCAAAACTCGAAGTGTTTTGTCTTGAGGATCCCCATCTTTGCCTCAAAAAATGTGAAGTATAATTCGATAATTTAATAGATCGTTTGTTAGTTTGTTTTGATCGAAGGTTTTTTATTTACTTATAAAATTTACATTTAAAAATATTCAATTTTTATGCGATGTTTATAAAATTTTCTGTGCTCACATTCTTATTTTTGTCGTTTTTTTCATATTTGGCATCTGCGATCTTGATTTCGCCGTCAAAATTGCATTAGTTCTGTAGATAATATCACTATCTCCAAACAATGCTTACTTTTTAATAAATAATTTGTTCAATATTGTTTATTAAAAATTTAATTCAAATAGCTTGTAGCCACAACCGATCGTAGATACTTCATGTTTCCCGTCCAGCGTAAAAAGTCCATGCTTGAGTTTAAAAGTCGAAATTTTTATTAATTATTTTAAAATTATGGCCGTTTCTTATTCTCATAATTTTTTATTTTTTATTGAAATAAGACTTCATATTAATTTTTTTGAAGCATTTCTTAATTAAATGTTGCTCTTGTTTTTTTTATCATTTTTTAGGTTGTTACTCACTTATTACCGTATTTCCTATAATAGAGCCCCCCCCCTTAATTAGAGCCCCCCCCTCTAATAGAGCCCCCCTTTTTGGGGGGGTT
>MEIZ01000104.1:57111-73123 GCA_001723225.1 Globodera ellingtonae | reverse complement strand
ATAATAACAATTAAAAAAATATATTTTTATATTTTGGAGTTAGAAACGGGTTTTATGAAAGAATATTGTACATTAATGTTTGTAACAAACATGGAGAACAACAATAAATTATATTCTAATCCACGCCATCCTGTAAAAAACATATGATCGAAACCCTAAGGAATATTCGATTTTGTTGAAGTATTTTTGTTTGCTTTATCAAACTTTTGCAGTTAAAAAAGAAACCGTTAATTAAGTTACTTTGCTTTTTTATTAATCCTATTTATTTTTTGTTTTCTTATTAAACTTAATTTTCAATTAGTTAGGGTTGAAATTTTAAGACTACTTCATTGTTTACCATTCCAAGCGTTTATTCAAAATCGCAGTTAATATTTTTTTGTAAATTATCTTTTATACTTTCCATAATAATCTATTTATTTTAAAAAATAAATTCTTTATACGTTAAATTACACTGTAATTAGAATTTTTTGTTAATTAAATTGGCAATTCACAATTTAATATTGAAAATTAATTTATTAATTTTTGTTTAATATGGGTTTCTTTAGTTTTGCAAATGTCGAATTTTTTGATTCACGTTTAGAAAGTGTCAAAGTAATTAGGCTTTTAGTTTTGGCTTTAAAATACATTTTAAATTTGTCTAAAAATTCAGAAATAATAATTTTAAAGGCAGTGCTATCACCAATTTTTGTATAGTTTAATTGTTTTTTTGTTATAATTTATTTAATTTTTTAATATGCTATTTAAAAGATAATAATTAATTTGTTACTTCTTTTACTTTTCTTTCTTACGCTCCTGGTAATTAGCCTCATCTTTTGTGCCAGGGTCGTTCGAACTCCCTCCAGTTCGATTCGGATACGGCCTAATTGGGCGCGCTATTTAATTGCATTTTTAAGGTTTTGCATTGTTAATTTAGTTTATATTAAGTTCTTAAATACATTATGTAATCTGAGCTTAGATTTTGTCAATTATATTCAAATGATGTAGCTTAATCAGCAATTTCATAAATGCGCGCCAGGACCGCCCGTTCGCGTGTCCAAATTGATGATAGAGTAATAATGATTTAATTGGTTATTTCAATTAATCACTTTTAAAATAAGGATATTAAATCAGAAAAAATTATTTTACTTCTATATAAAATTTATTATATGACTTTTATCATTTGAATGCTTGTTTTTTTCGTTCTTGACATTATATTTCCGTTATTTAAAAAAATCGATAAATTTATACACCACCGTTTACTTTAAGAAATAGCTAAAATTTTTTAATTTTTTTGTTATTCAAAATGAATTTTTCATTAAGATTATTAGCATTTAACCATTCAATTTTCAATTAATATGCACATACGTGAAGTGTGTTAATTGAAAAAAAAGAATTTTATAAGTGACAGAAAAAAAACTGCAATGAATAAATATCGTTATGTAATACTTTAAATTTTTGTTAAAATATTTAATTTTAAAATATAAATTTAAAAAACTAAATCAACAATAATTAGTTATTTAAATATTTTTAAACAAAATTAGTTGAATTTATCATCGGGTTGAAATTCTCGCTATGCGCAAACTGCGCAAAGCTTGCACAGATTGACTGATATGTTTTTTAATTTTACATTATAATGAAATAAAGGTAAATATCTATTTTTATTTTATTGTAAAGTTACCGAGCTGTTCTTTTTGAAAACGTAGGTTTTAACAGCGTGTTAAATTAATTGAATTTATGTCAAAAATTGTTGCCCAACCATTTTTATCGAAATATGTATTTTTTTTAAAATTTATAACTTAATTTAATTCATGTAAAATCAAAACAATCGTGCCCAGGTAGGTAAAAAAAGAGAGAGACCAGGTGGGCACGTGGTTAAGACAGGGTTTGCGGTTCCGAACAGAACCGGACCGAACCGTAGAGCCAGGATTATTTCGGTTTGTCGGTGCCCGTTCGGTTATCCGAAAGGCTCCGGTTCGGTTGAAATTCGATGCCAATTTAAAATTTATAATGTGAAAAATGGATGGGATCAGATCGATTTGAAAAATCGATTTAGTTCCCAATGGCCACTTTTAGGGGGATTTTAGGGACCATAATTTGGCTCAAAATGATCGGAGTCTTTCCGTTTTTTTACTATGCGTCTTAGAATTACTCCCCCTATCACATATAAAAATGGGAAAGGATCAGATCGATTTTAATAAATCGAGTCCTCAGTGGACACTTTTTGGAGAATTTGGTGGATCGTAAAATAGAAAATGTTGAATTACTGTTTTAAAGCAATTTTTGTAAATTTAACTTTCCTTTTATATTATAATTTTATTAATCTTATTATATTTTATGCAACATTACTTATTATTAATATTATTGGCTATAACATAATTTCTGTTATTGACGCGAACATCCAGAAGCAAATCGTTGAGTATCAAATTGGTGTTATACTATTTAAAGGTTTAATGACGCGATGAAGCCTGATCGTTTTCTCCTTCGGGTTTGTCACTATTTATTTTTTGTATAAATTATTTAAAATACAAAATCATTTCTCGTATCTGTATTTTAAAATAAGTATGTATGCTGGAAAATGCAAAAGTTTCAACTCAATTTTACGACAATTTAAGTTACATCTTTAATTTTAAAATAATGACTTTTTTATTATTAAAAACCTCTTTATAGTTATGGTTTGTTAATTATGTTTCTTTAAAAATATGAAAATGATGGAAAGATAAAATTTTTTTGTTTTATAATTTTACCAAGCAATTTTATGAATAGAAAAGATATTTAAAGAATCTTTTCATTATTATATAAATTGAGATGAGAGTTTTTTAAAATTATTAATTTATTAATTAACTTTTAGTTTTGCTTTAAAATAAATATAAATATTTGTCTTGAATTTCAAGTCGGTTGTTGAATAAATTTTATAATGACCAGCCCGAATGTTAAAGATAAGTCGTTCACCTTCCATAAATTTTTAATTTATAATGTTAAAGTCGCTAATTTTATTGTTGTTTATAATAGTTAAAGATGGATGGTAAATCAATGATTTTCTAATATAATTTAACCAGTAATTCTCAAAGCCATTATTATTATAATAGTTTTCGAAATTCGATCTATTTGAACTTTTAATTATGTTATTTTTAAATTTATATTTATGAAAATATTTGACATTAGCCGTTTAATCAAAAGACTGCATAGATATAATATAATGTTACTACTCTATACTTAGAGATAATTTCACTGTTTTGTATGATTTACTTTTTGTATTTTGCTAAAAAAATATATTATCCAGAATTCATTAGATTTTTCTATACCTGATTTAGATTTAATTGATCAACTTGGTTAATTGATATTGTTGGCTGGGGACCATCTTGTCTACTGTACAGACCAGCCACTTGACTATTTTCTTATTACAATAACATTTTATAAATTTGTTTTGGTTTAAGCGGCATTATAAAATAAAGTTTTTATTGTTGTTGTTTTATATTTTTGATTCCTTCTCTAAATCTTTATTTGAGTTTTTGACTGATCTGTAACAAAATGCCAGTTTATTTATTTTTTATTTTGTGATACAATTTTTCCCTTTAAATAGAATTTTATGAATTGTCCGTACAGAATATTGTTGACTTTTTTTTTCTTGTTCGTGATGCTCTCGTACGAGTCTTGCTCGAGATGCGCGCAAATTTACGCGTTTTTTACTTATTGGTTTATTATAAATTATATTATTTTCTGTTTAATAAGTATTTTTTATCAAATTATCACATATTCTTATTTTAGCTCTTTTTCACATGTCTTTTTATAAAGCGTATAAGCTTTACTTAAAACTAAGTTTCTTGATTAATATTATTTATTTATTTATGGTTAAATAAAGTTAAATAAATGCTTTTTTTAAAATAGTTGTGCTCCGCGTTCCATCTCTCTAATTAGTATTTTTGAAGATACGAATCTTATATAGCAGCTGATAAAGAAGCAGATGAGGCATCTATAAGAGAATGCTAATTTGATAAATATTTAATAAAAATGTATGCATAATTTTAACAAATTAATTTTCGTATCTGTAATATCATTATGTATAAAGAATTTGATCAAAACCAACACGGGTGGAATGCGTTGATTATTTAATTATTAATATATTATTTTTATTAGTATTACATGCAATTCATTAATCGTCAAAGAATTTAATGTATCAACATTTATCAGAAAATTTCGCTTCCTTAAGTTATTTGCAAACAAAATTTTTTAAAATTATTTTTTAATTTTAAACATACAGTTATAAGAACATAAACTTTTATTTTTTTTATGAGGAAAATGACGTTTATAATTTTTGAAAATGTTAAATATAATCTGTAATTTATGTATTCTAATTTACTAAAAATATTTTATGAAATATAGTTATTTAAAGATCTTGTATTTCCATTGATTCTTGCCTCGGAAAAACATTTTCATTTAAAAAGATGTTAAATTAATAATTTTTTTTTCAATTTTTAATATATATTTTTTAGTTTTTATTTGTTAATATAAAACTATAAAAAATAATAATTTCGTATTTTTATACAAAATTGATAATTAGCTATGGTATTATCACATAATTAATATAAAATTACATTTTATGATTAAAAAGTGTGCTTTACATAGCTTTTATTTTAGATTAAATTTTATTATATTCGTTTTGTAGTTAGGAGTATTTTTTATGTAATTAATTAGTGTTTTCTCATATTTTAGATCGATTGTTAACATCTTAGAAAAATTTTTTATTATTGGAGAATTAAAAATTTTCGTCGTCGGCGCCATTTATAAATGACTTTGCCTCAAGTTATAGAAATATGATTAAAATGTTGTTAAATTAATTTTTACTTAAAGTCAAACTCTTAAAAAAACTTTTTACAAAGTAAAGTAAAAATCAATTTAGAGGTAAAATGGAAACTTGCTATACCAATACCATAGGCACGATCACCGAAATCATCGGCATAAAATACATAAGCTAGTTCGATTAAGGGTAAATAATAAACCCAAAATATAATTAATAATATTGACCTACAAATTAAGTTGCTAAATTGTTTTACAAACGGTTTAACCTCAAAAATTAAAACAACAAAAAAAATAAACAAAATTATATTTAGTTTCGTATGATAATTAAATGGCAATATTATTGCAGAGTTCATGAACCCGGGAAAATTTTATCCAATCCAAGTTTCTACCTTTGGGCTCGACACAGTTTATTTTTGAAGTCGGAAAATTTGAATTTAACCCAAGAATTTATTCAATAGAAATACTGTATTTGAAGTATTATAACAATAATAAAGAAAATACACTTGAACTCTTTTTGACCTTTGGTGTTGGCGTAAGATAACTAATCTTTCCACTAGCTTGCAATTAATTTTTCTGGGAAATCTTCGCGATACTAAAACAGGCGCAACTGCAGCGAAAATTCAAACTCCATGATGCCTGCACCAAAATATTTAAAATTATGAATAATTATTAAAAAATGTACTCATACAATATTTTATTTAGTAAAGGTTGTATTCGGTTTGTAATTTTAAATCTTATTTTTTATTTTTTTGTTTTTCAAGCTAACAAACTTTTGATTCAATTATTTAGATTAAATCTCAACTTTTTTATTATTTATTTAGCTCAATTTATTAAACGTGGTAAACAATAGCATTCAAAAATTGGTGGTTTTCTGTCCTGTTTCGTGTAAGTCAGTCTCGCCAAATAAGTTATTTTGAATTTTTTTTTCTCTTTCATTTGCTTATTAATTTTATTGAGGTAGAACCACAATCTCTTTATTCCAGAGTAAAAATTTGTAATATTTCTTTTCCGCACGTTTTTTTGCAATTTATACATTCTTTTCGTTGCTGTAATATTGCTTTTATAAAGAATTTAAACCATTTCAAATTCTTTTGTGCCTCAAATAGAAGTTGAAAAATAAACATTATTTTCTTGTTAAAAAATATTTTATTTACAATATTTTTGGAAAATCATTTAAATTATTTTAGTTTTAACAATTAGAATTCAATGTTAAAGAAATTTAACTTTTAAAATTGTAAAACTAATTTTAGGGACTCAAATATTAGGTACTAAAACTACATTTTGATTGTATTTTAATTCAACTTTACTTTCAATATTTTATAACCCGTTTCATTAAATTCATTAGTTGTAATTTTTAAATATTTCATTTATGACAAGATAAAAAGTTGTAAATTTTAAATTATAAAATTTAACTTAAAATTTTTTCTTGTACATGATTTAGTTGAATTAATATTTGATTTCCAAGTAAAAATAAAACCAACATTGTTTTTGCACATATGATACATGCAAATAAAATTACTTTTTATTTAAAAATGTAGGTTTTTATGAGTTTTTTTATTTGTAAATTTGATGACTTTACTAATTTGTTAAAATTACTATTACATGTTTATTTAAAATTAAATTTGAAGGCTCAATTTTATACTTAACTCATAATTTGTTCAACCTTTTCTTATTTATTTAAATTAAATTTGAAGGCTCAATTTTATACTTAACTCAAGAATTTGTTCAACTCTTATATAATTTGTTGCTTTGTTAATCCGTAAGGTTGTTTTGTTTTTTATTTTTTAAATAAAATTTGTTTAATAACTTATTTAAAAAATACGTCGTTGGAGTATGCCGGGAAAATTAAGCCATAAAACAAGCACATGCCCATTTTCGTCTAACGCATATGATAAAATTGTATGGATGTTTGCAAGTGTAATTGTAGTAAGTTTAGTACTTTAATTGTGTGTTTTACATAAAATATTTTAATATAATTTAACATTCTAGCTAGTTATTAGACTAGGTATTCTTAGTCTCAAAATTTTTTATTAAATAAAATCGACTAAATTTAATTTTAAATTTTACATAATTTTATAAATTCATCAAAAATTTGATTTTTTTTTTGTGTATTATTTAAAGCGGCTAAGTTCACTTTGTTGGTTTTCTTCATTCACTTCTGCCTGTGCTTGAACAATTGGTTTAACTGTGAGACAAGGTGCAACTGCTTGTTCTATAATTTATTTTTATAAATGCTTTAACTAATTGCATGTTGGTATTTTTTTATATATCCATATATAGCAAACTTGGGCTTGCTCAATCGAGCACATGCAGAAGTATTGCAATTCTAGTGCTTTCTGCGGTCTTGTTTTATTTCTGTGCAGATATTTTTCCATTTGAGATTGAAAAGCAAATTCAAAAAATAAACTTAAAAATTCATATTCTTACATTTTATTATTCTGATTTGACACAAAAAGTGGGCAAAATTGTAAAAAATCATAAAAATTATATAAAAAAGTGCATTGTGTTTTTTAATGTTATTTTCTATAAACATTAAAATTTAAATAGTAAATATTTAATGAATGAGAAATAATATTATTACAATTAATGTGTACAAAATTAAAAAACCATTTTACAAAATTTATTTATAAAAAATAATTTTAACCTCCACGCCGAATATATTTAAATTAAATTCATTTTTAAAAATTAAAAAATGTTATTAATAAAAAAATTAATGCAAAAAATACTATTTTAAATACAAAACATTTTTTATTATACTTTAAAGTATAAAAAATAATTTATTTATTTAACCGATTTGACATATGCAAAGGGATTCAACCGAAGCCTAATCAGCCTACAGGCACATTGTTTCCGTCCACATCTGCTGATCATTCAGGTCAACAACATTATTCTTTTCGCCCTGATTATTAATGAAATGTATTTAATATATTTTTATCAAATGCTATAATATAAATATATTTGAAAATAATTACAACAAATAAATAAATAAAGAAATAAATAATTAAATTTAAAAATATTATTATTTTCACTTCAATGATGAAGCAAACTCGCAAACTCAGTATTTTAATCATATAATTCTCTAAATTTTTATTAATATAAACGGAGTAAACTCCAAAATTTACGACTGCATACTTTATATGAAAATAATAATCAATACTCAACTACAACAAATAATTATTTTATTTAAATTTATAAATAAATGTAATTTTTTACTTACAAAATATTAATTTTTATAAAGATGTGTAATAAAACCAATTAATTATCATACCCACCATACTTTTGTGATGTATTTGGGCAGACACGTTTAAGTAAAGTAATTGAAAATATAAACAACGGGGATTTAAATAATACTCTAATAGCTGATATTATTTTTTTATGTGATGGAAAACAAAACATTTAATTAAAAAGAGAATTTTTAAAATTAATTATTAATTATACAGTTAAATGACTAAAAACGGTAAAATCCATTCAAACATTTTTGATTGAGTGAAACGTATTAATTGTTAAGTGATCTTTATTATTGTTTAATAAGTTGCAAACATAATTTTGAAGAAAGTATAAAATCACAAATTTAATTGATAAATTATTTTTGAAACAAAATAAAAAAAGTTAAAGATTTTTTAAAAAAAAAATAAAAGGCATTCACAGTCAAAATTTCAATAAAAAAAATAACTATAAATCAGGATTTTTGTTAAAATAATTTTTAACAAACATTAAAAAAATCATTCACTATGAGAAATTCAAATGAATAAACAGCATTAACAAAAAGAGGATGAAAATTGATACACTGACGTGGTCGTTGAGTCTCGGTTATTTATGTATAAATACAAGCAGGCAAAATAGTCAAAGTTTATAGAAGATAAACTTTTTAAAAAGTAAATAAATTATTGAATAAAATTGAAAAGCAGATAATACTGGGCGTAATTGAGCCTCATGGACGTCGACCCTTCCCGCCGACAGCGCAGCGCCTCATTGTTGCTAACAATATGGATTGCGAATGGGCGGAGTACAAATTAATAATAAACTCGCATATAAAAATTGAACTCTGAGTTAGGCTTTGCGCATATAAAAATATTTATTTAATTTAAAATGATTATAACTCGCGAAAAAACACTATTGTATAAGCAATTTTTAATCCAGATATGGCGAGTCTCGTGGTCATACTTAAAACACAAGCTTTTAGAGCCGCCGGAAAATCATTTTAGGCGTCTATAAGTATTAACTCTAGAAATAAAGTTTAAAAACAGCAGCAAATTAGGACATTTTTTACTTATTGAGATCATTTAAAAAATTCAATAAACCCGAACCCTGTTATGATGCTTTTTTATATTAGAGAAATTTATTTTGATTCCAAAAAAAAAGAAAATTCGATTTGACTTAGCATTTTATACTCAACCTTGTAAAAACATGTGTGATTTCAGCAGTTAACGAATTACATTTGGCCAAGTCGTTTTTAAAGTGACTTCGCGCGACCTCCCTACTTTAGAAGTTGCCAAAGGTCCTTTATGAGGTATTTGGGTTATTTGGGGGGGCCTAATTTAGGGGGGGGGGGGCTCTAATTTAGGGGAAGGGGCTTATTTTAGGAAATACGGTAATTAAATATGTTTCTTTAAAAAAAATTAACCTTAATGATTACATCTTAACATTTACTTAATGAATTCAAACATTTCCATAACTCTGATAAAAAACTTTAAATTACAAAAACAAATACATGGAGAAAAAATTTAAAATATAAAATCAAAAAATATATATATTTCATAAAGAATATAGATGGTAAAAATTATAAAAAAACTTAAAACATTTTAATATCAAATTTGTGATTAAATATTAAGGTACGAATAAAAATACAGAACAAAATTATTTAACAATTACAGATATGCTTTAATCTGATAAATGGTCCACATTGAGAATATGTAACATTTAGACAAAACCATTATGGATTTGATAAAAGGTATATAAAAAAAAATTTGCTCATGTGAAAATTGAATGACACAGAAAGTTGCCCAAGCACGATTCAAAAGGGCACATCATAGTTGAGGCTGAAGCATTGGAAATTGGAATCAGAGCAGTGATGGTGACTACGAAATTGTATATGTTGATATAAATAAATAATAAATAATACAAACAAATATTTGAAAATAAAAAATAATTTTTAATTTATAGTTTTGTAAGTATAAATATGTACAAAAATTCGACTAAAAAAGGTCTAGAATAAAAACAAATTCCTGAAACGATCGAATAACAAACAGATTAACATTTTAAAAGTCTAGCTTATAATTATAAATAAAATAGATGCACTATTACGATAAAAACTTGAAAAAAGTCTTACAATTTCTTTATATTTTTAAAAAGTTGGTACTTTTTTTTAAATAACTAATAGTTATATATGGCGCATCAAATTTAATAACATATTCAAATAATTCATACATATAAGACTTTCTTAATTAAAATTTATACAATTCATCCATTTTATCTAAAAGCAAATAAATTAAGCACACTTATAGCTACTAAAAATATTTGCATAAAGTTATGTAAGAATAAATATTTTTAAATTTCTGCTTCAAAAATTTAAATTGTTTTTTATAAAAAATTGCAAAATGGGATTTTGCATTAAAAATGAAGCTTTTTGTAAAAATGGAGTAATTTCAAGCAAAGTTTATCAAGGCATTTTTGAAAAAATCAATTGTACTTTGAAATAATCATAAATAAAAATGATATGATTGTATAATAAGCTGAAGAGTGTTCACCCGATTCCACAAATAAATAATTTTGTGGTTGAATGAGCTTTACAGCTCAGATAATGCCCGCTACCATTCTAGAGAGGGTGTATCATCGCATGGCAAATATTAATAAAAAATGTTGTACCTAAAATTACTAATTAAAAAAGGTGATCAGTAAAAGTTTTTACCTATTTTTACTTTGAATTATATAATCTAAACTCTAATAGCAAATTTAACATTTACAGATATTGTTTATTCAGATCATTATATGTTTATTAAATTTTACGATTTAAAGTTTATTCTCAATTTTTACATTTAAATTCAAAACCAAAAATACTATATATAGATATTTTTAAATACGAAATGATTTGCATGAGTCAATTTAAATCAAGTTACAAACCCGGCTTTGATTTGATAGTAAAGGAGCATACGGAATTTAAACCAAAACTAATATTTATTTTTAAAATACAAAATTTGTATTTTATTATTTTTTACTCTAATAAATTATTTGTATTAATTTTGTTTCATTATTAGTAAAATATCTAATCAATAATTTACGTGAATTGAAACACTGCATAAACAAATTATCAAACATAATACAACTAACAATTATTAATTCTATTAATCTTATATTAGTTAAAAAATAAACGTAAAATGTTAAAATTATAAATGGAATCCTTTTGAGAGTTGAAGTCATTTTCCTCTCAGTTTAAAAACGCGTAACGAACAAAACAAAAATTTTGCTATTCAAATTTTTAAAGCGAGAAAAAAAAGGTCATAYATTTTTTTCATTTAAAGAATTGAGTATTGCTACCCAAAAGCCAATGTAACATTAGCTCGTTTTTTCGGATCTAAATTACATTATCAGCATATATATAATTTATTATTACGGTCATTTATGCCGCAATACTGCAATGTTTTTAATAGAGACCGAATCCTTATATTGCAAACTTGCCAATTCTTGAGCAAGAGTAGTATTGAGATTGTTCTTTTTTTAAAATATTTTTTAATTTATAAATTAGTTGTTTAGCTATTAATTAATAGCGCTATTATCACCGATCTTATTATTTTTAAAACAATAAGAATTTGTTAATTATCTAACTTTTTGTATAGTTAAATAACAGTTATGCTGACGAGTTCCGAATTAATTATATAATTTTTAGATAAGGTTTAGCGGTATGTTTATAATAAAACGAAAGGCATTTTTAAATTTCTTATTGACCTTATTTGATTAGAATGTTAATTTTAAAATTTTGATGCTCCGTATAAATATTTAATTTTATTTGATTGTTTTTTTTGTTTTGTTTTCACTTGGGTTTTGCGAATTTCCTTACCATCTCTGTTGTACTCGCATACTCGAACTTGTTTAGTTGTTGCATATTTATTTTCACGTTTATGGCTTTCTGTGCGACTATAAAGAAAAAACCAATTTAGATTTTTGTTATTATTTTTTTGTTAAACAAAAATTCTTCTTCTTTTGAAAATTTTTCAATGGGAAAAATGCCCAAAGAAGAAAAAAAGAGGAGCCCGCTTTTTTATTCAATCAGAAGATCAAAAAAGCATCGTCTTATTCGAAGAAAGCAGGGGTTTGGGGTTTAGTTTTAAGTGTTGAAAGCAAAAAAAAAAGGAAATATTTGAATAATCGAAAAAACAGTTTCCAAAAAAAGAGTAGCCAAAATAATGTATTCGCCGCAATATATTTTTGTCTGCATAACCTTTGTTCGAAAAAGAGGAAAAAGAAAGAATGAAAAACAACTTTAAAACCGATTGATTTAAAAAAAATTTTTTTTGCTCCTGTAAAAATTTTTGCTAGTTTATTTTTCGAAGATTTATGAGGCCAGCAGCTCCTGTTTTTTATCTTTGCTCTTCCACTATTTTTTAGCTCTTTAAAAAATTTATTTTAAAAAACCATACATATTTTTTCTTAATGCTTTATAAAAGCGATAAAAAATCATCGATAATGTTATGGTCTATAATTAAACGATACCTTGCAGTTTTTATATTTTTCAGCTTTATAGAGAAAATAAATTTCTTTAAACAATCTGTATAATATCTCGTCATTTTAGACACCGATTGCTATGGCACAAATATTTCTGTAATGGATGATAATATTATTTTCTTTAGTTTATTTTGGAGAATACAATTTCTCATAAAACAGATTTAATAACTTCTGTCCGAATCAACATTATATAAATTTCATATTCTTTGGTAAAAATATTGAAAAATTTACTTTTTTTTATACACATGATAAGCATATCTTTGCAGTCAAAATGCAATAATACTGTTCATTTCGTCATATTATATTTGACTTGTTACAGTCATAATTTATTTATGTTTTTGAAATATAATTAAAGCAATTAATTCTAGTGTTTTTAGATTTTTTTTGATTCTTATTTATCCAAAAAGCTAGCCATTCCCGTTTAACACTCAGTGCTTTCGTGGATGAGTACAAAAGTAGAATCTGTAGAGTTGGATTCTCTGCAGGTATTTATTCAAATTGGTGTTATCAATCAAATTCAAAGAAAAGTTTTTGCCTAAGAAAGTGTTATTTTGTCCTTGAACTTTTATAAATGGGTTGGGGAAAATATTATTACACATTTAAAAGCTAATTTTTTTTTAATCAGTAGCCTATTTGATTGGTTATTCTTTATATGTATAGACTTTTTTTATTAATTATTTTCGCACAACCTTTATTAATTATTTTCTATAATCGATAAAATGCATGTTAGCTTTGTCCCCATACCATAATTTATTTGTTATCATTAATTTTTGTAGATTAATATGCAAATTCCAAATATAAAAAATTTTTCAATTTAATCAAAAATATATTAATTTAATAATTATTTTTTTACTTTGGCATTGTTGTAAAAAAATTCATGAATTTTATTAATTAAGCATATATTATTTCTTACAGCTATTTTTATTATTAATATTTGAATAAAACTCTTTGAACAAATGGTTGATTTTTTAATTAATTTACTTTATAAATATATTTTAAGCTTTGAGAATATTTATTAATGTATATTGCTTTATAGAACTCTATGCATTTATACGTTAGCTTGAATATTTCTTAACACTTATTTGGTTTGCCAAATTTGTGCAAAAAGCCGAGTTCAGTTTCAGTAATACGTTATTCTTCACTATCGTCATGTGACTTTTTTATTGGCATTCTTTACTTTGAGTCCTATTTGTAATATTTTAACAAAAATTCAGATCTTATGAAAGCTTTGTTTACGGCTATATTATTACTGTAAATTTATCAACAATAATTTTTTTCTGATTTTGGCTATTTTTAATTAAGAACAATTAGATTCAGTTTGTAGAAACAGTAACTTTGTGCTACATTCACTTTGCGCAACCTATTTTGTATATTTAAATTGGGAAACTAATACTCGTTTAGCTTTTTTGTCACATTATGTTTATGCTGAAATCATTCAATATATTTATCTCTACACTTATTAAAATTACGCGCTCAGTATTATGTTCAGATTTTTTTGGAGGAATACAACTATTAAATTTGGAAATTATTTAAATGATTAAATTTTGCCTTTATCCGTATAGAAAATATTTTGTTATAATTATTTTAATGTAATTCTGTCGAATTTAGGTATTTTTAAGTAATTAAATTAATCCTTTTTACATAAACTATTGTAAATAATAATTAAACTTTTAAATTCCGTCGGTCATTTTATAGAGATTACTGTTTTATAAAATATTATATTTTTCACGCTAAGTTTTCAATTAAATACAAATTTTTTTTGCTCTTTCTGGAGTTTGTAGTATTGTAAGTAAATTATGCTAAAGATTTTTATATTACAATCTAAATATCATTTAAATTAAGTGTGTTTTAACACTCTTTTAATTTGACTCAGCCGCATTTAAATAGAAACTATTCATGATTTTTATTTGAATACCAAGCAAACCAAAATAACTGTTGTTCATTATAACAACAAACAAATCGAAATATACATTTCTGGCATTATGTGGCAATCGAAATTACTATAGATTTAGATATGAAACTGTTCGGGACCCGAATATTCAAAGATATCATTTGGCGATCTGTCACACATTTCGCCGCCCCTTTTCCCCCTCGTTATTGTCGCCCATAAAAGGCGGCCATTTCCCTCTTCCCTCTCTCATTCCCTTCACTCATTTGTTTTCCTAAACTTTCCCTTCGCACCATTTATTTGCTCCGTGACCAATAAATAATATCCTATCTGTTATCGATTGACGATAAGGGTCAACAGAACCCCTCGGACCTAACAGTGGCGCAGTCAGCAAAAATCAACTGCTGCAGTCCAATTGCTGGTTTGTTTTGACCTTTAGAGGCAGAACATTCTACAAAGCCTGGTCGGCAGAAAATTTTGATAAGCCTGGTCGGCAGAAGGATTTGTTTTAAAAGCCTGGTCGGCATATTTTTTTGCGATAAGCCTGGTCGGCTCGCAAAGTCACCAAAAACCGGTCCGGTTCTCTCCGCAATACAGTCTAAGAAACTGTTCATTGACACCGATTTGGTGCAATAACTTTCCGATTGTTGAACTCGGGTTGAGTCGACAATCGTCGACATGCCAGATCAACCGACAGTGCAGCAACTGTTGCAAGTCCTTGCCCAACAGCAAGATCAAATGAAACAGCAACAGACGCAAATTTCACAGTTGCTTTCGGCCGGACAGTCGGGCYACCAGCAAAATCAAACGGCAAATTCAACAATTCCGCCGCTTCCGGATATCGCAATGTTCGAACCGGGCGACGAGAAAAGTCGTATTGTTGAATGGRTGGACCGCTTCAGCTTTGCTCTCGACTGCTCAGCACCGAATGCAAAGGATGAAACTAAGGTTAAAGCGCTGATGAACAAATTGTCGGAAACAGCCTTTTCGGAATACAACAAATTCTGCCTTCCATCAAAAGTCACGGATTTCAACTTCGCCACAACAATTTCCAAGCTGGAAAAACTTTTCTCCAAACCCCAGTCGATATTCATCGATCGATTTGAATGTTTGACCGCCGAAAAAGGGGAGGGAGAGGAGTTTCGTCAGTTTATCAACCGGCACAAGCGCTTGTTGAAAGACTTCAAATTCGGCGAGTTGAAGGAAGAACAATTTAAATGTTTAATGCTGTTAACTGCACTAAAGTCGGCCAAGGATGCCGCGTTGAGACAGCGCATTCTTACCAAATTGGCGGCAGATGCAGGGAACGTCAAATATGATGAAGTGGTGGAAGAATGCATCACTTTCATGACGACCATCAGCGAAGCAAAAATGATTGAGAGTGCCACAGCAAGTAAGGGCATTTATGCTCTAACGCAAAAAGAGCATAAAAAGGGAAAACCAACCCGGCCGATTGTGACGAAGTACCACCCGGTCCCCACACAGCAGAGGTGCTGCTGGAGATGCGGACGAACCAACCACCAGCACAGGGACTGCCCGAACAAGTCAGCGAAATGCCCCAAATGCAACCGGTATGGTCATTTGGAGAGCCAATGCGACAAGGTGCAGGAATGGTTTCGAAACCATACC
>MEIZ01000104.1:37797-51289 GCA_001723225.1 Globodera ellingtonae | reverse complement strand
TGCGTTATGCACAAATTACTCTCGTCGTCTGACTCTCTCTTTTTAGAACACTATTTCTTAAAAAATAAAATGTTCAAAAAAGTAAACTAAAATAATTTTTAGATGGGGTGCGTTATGCCCAAATTACTCTCGTCGTCTGACTCTCTCTTTTTAGCACACTATTTCTTAAAAAATAAAATGTTCAAAAAAGTAAACTAAAATAATTTTTAGATGGGGTGCGTTATGCACAAATTACTCGCGTTGTCTGACTCTCTCTTTTTAGAACACTATTTCTTAAAAAAAAAATGTTCAAAAAGTAAACTAAATAATTTTTAGATGGGGTGCGTTATGCCCAAATTACTCTCGTTGTCTGACTCTCTCTTTTTAGAACACTATTTCTTCAAAAAATAAAATGTGTGTACCTGATGGACATCGCTCTCTAAAATATGTAATTTTTTATATTGACTCGTTACCGGGAATGCCTTTTTTTTATCAAACCAAATTGGAATATTTATTCTTTTTATTATTCCATATTTTTTCGAGTACTTAGATTTATTTCGATATTTTGTATATTTCATGAATATAAAGTTTCATTTTCAAATAGATTTTTTGTTTATTTTTAATATTTTTATTATATTTATGATTAGTTCCTTTTTTAGTGATGTTCTGTAATGCCAATTATGATAAACTGTATAAAATTTTGTTTTAATTCATTAAAATTTTTATAGTTAGTTAATTATACTAAACTATTAAATTATATTCAGAAAAAATATTAATAAATTTAGAGAATTATATGATTAAAATACTGAGTTTGCTTCATCATTGAAGTGAAAATATCATAGTATGTTTAAATTTAATTATTTAATTATTTATTTCTTTATTTATATATTTGTGGTAAATTATTTTTCAAATATATTATATTATAGCATTTGATAAAAACATATTAAATACATTTTATTAATAATCAGGGCGAAAAGAACGATGTTGTTGACCTGAATGATCAGCAGATGTGGACGGAAACAATGTGCCTGTAGGCTGATTAGGCTTCGGTTGAATCTCTTTGCATATGTAAAATCGGTTAAATAAATAAATTATGTTTTATACTTTAAAGTATAATAAAAAATGTTTTGTATTTAAAATAGTACTCTAGTTTTAAATTTAGAACTTTTAAGTATGTATATTATTTTAAAAAAAGGTTTTCTGTCTTTATTTTAGAAAAAGTATTAAGGATGGCCAATGAATTATTTGAGTTTTGGATCTGGTGTGGGTGGCTTTATTTAAATTTAAATAGATTGCTTAATTTTTAAAAATTTAATTACCGTAATCGTTAAACATTATCATTTGGCATTATGTGCTCCGTGTTGAAGAGATCCGGTTCCAAGTCGATTAGGAAACATTAATTTAATTCAAATTAACTATTTTTTATTAAATATCTACCATAGCCAACGCGAAGCCTTGGCGAACTTTATTAATATTGAATTGAATAATGAAGAATGCTTAAATATAATAACTTTATAAGGTTCTTTGCACAAATTGTTCATAGTGCGAAGTTCAGTACGCTAATATATTTATTTAATTTTATTATATTCGTTTTGTATTACGCAGAATATTTAGAAGCATTTTATAATCTAGTATTTTTTTAAATTTATTTAAATTAATGTCTTATGCTCATCGGTTTTTTTGTTCAATTGCGTAAACTTAGTTTCGACAGAATTTTGTTGACTTTTTTTTCTTGTTCGTGATGCTCTCGTACGAGTCTTGCTCGAGATTGGCGCAAATAGGCGTTACTTTTTTACTTATTGGTTTATTATAAATTATTATTTTCTGTTTAATAAGTATTTTTTTATCAAATTTTCACATATTCTGTTTTGTTTTCTATGTTTAGTTTGTTCATGTAACAATTTTTCGTTTTATGTACATATTTTAGCTCTTTTTCACATGTCTTTTTATAAAGCGTATAAGCTTTACTTAAAATTAAGTTTCTTGATTAATATTATATTTATGGTTGGTCAATAAAAATTAAATAAATGCTTTTTTTAAATAGTTGTGCTCCGCGTTCTCTAATTAGTCAATAGGCAGTCAGCCATTTGTTTTAGCTAATTATTATGCTTCAAATAGACCAATTTGAAAAGCATAATAAAGTAAATTATTTTTGAAGATACGAATCTTATATAGTAGCTGATAAAGAAGCAGACAAAGCATCTATAAGAGACTGTAAATTTGATAAATTAATAAAAATGTATTCATAATTTTAACAAATTTTTTGAAATTTTATCATTTTTAGTATCTGTAATATCGTTATGTATAAAGAATTTGATCAAAACCAATTTAATGTTGCCTTTTTATTTTTGATTTTTGCTGCCTCAAAAGGCTTTAAATTATTTTTAAATATAATGAAATAGAGATCGAGTCCCATTTCATTTATAAAATATTTAGAAAAATAAATGTTCAAGTTAAATTAACGTGGAAAGTGAATAAAAAGTGGACTATAACATTATTAAAAAATGGGCCTATTTGTTTACAAGGAATTTTATAAATTTTAATCAAAATATTTTGTTTATCTAATTACTGAATGTTTATTTTTTATTAGCTCGATTTATAAATAACCTTTTGCGTAGACGTTTATTAACATAATTGTTGAATACTCTGGGACAAGTTTTTTTTTGTAAATTTAAAGCATATCTATATAAATATGAATTTAAATTTTTATTTTTTTGCAAACATTTTTTCAAATAAGAACCACTACATTTTAAATAGATTTTAGATTTATTTTAGTATATTAATGCCTGCATCATCCCACAATCGTGAAAAACTAACTTTGTCAGCTTTAATAAATATTAAATAGAATGCTTTGTCCTAAAAATGATAAATATCGCTCAAATTATATAAACAATATTTCGACTGTAATCTCTCTCATTCAGTTATTTTATTTAAAACATCTAAAATGTTTTCTCTTTGATAAATAATTTATAGTAATTATTGTTTTTTTAAACTGAAACATAAGCTGCCAGCAACTATTGCACACCATTTAATGCAGCCAAAACTCTCCACATTTGCATTTCCGAGTAAATAATTTATAGGCATTAATAAATCAACGCAAATTGGGTTTAGTTGACTTTTTCTTTTTTATTGTTATAGTATTATTTGAAATTATGAATTATATAAAAATAATATTTTTCGATGAAATATCCAATAATTACATTAATCGTTTCCTTAAGCTAATTTTTATTAAGAAAAAAGATTTTATTCTTTATTTTTTAGACGAAAACCCGGACCATCTTCGCCTCTAAAACGGCCCGCGAACGATGGAGATCCATCGGGGACCATGGCTACTATGTACATTTTGTTATTAAATATTTTATATTATGACTTTTTTTGAAATTTAAACCGTGATTTTGATTTTAAGTGATATTTCTATGCATGCCATTAAAGATTTAGATTATGGAGCTTTTTTGAAAGTTTATATATATAATTCTATTTATTGTTTACGATATAAAATAATGTCATTTCTCGGTTCTTGCATTTTCAAGTTAATTAAAATTTACAATGTAAACATAAATCCAATTATTTTATATTTGGAGAAAAGAGCTTTTGATTAAATTCTTTCTTTATTTTTAGTAATAAAATAGTTTTTACTTCCTTAAATTATTTCGAATTAAGATTTAGATACTTTTTAATTTTAGTTTTGTTTCATGATTGTTAACGTCGTTTTAAAACAGTGTTTCTTTATGGACTGGTTATTTTTAAAATCCAATGTGTCGTATAATTTCTGAAAGAAATTGATATCAATAATATTACAATCATGAAAAAATAAAAATCTGTTTTTCCATAATGCATTACAGATGGTACCTTCTTACTGTTTTCTCTTTTTTTCGAAACTGGGGCATTGCCGTTGAACTGACATAATATTTTATAATTATTTTTAATTATTTTTTGGTTAATTTTTTTTTATTCTTTGCATAAAATTAAAAATAAATGTAATTAGTTAAAAAATAAACCGTAATTGAAAAATTACAAGAAAATTAAATTATCGCTGAGCTCATCATCAATTAATGTCTTTTAAATAATTTATAATTAAATATTTGAGTATTATAAAATAAATGTATTTATAGTGTCATTTAAATAGAAAGGTTGTATTAGAAAACATTGGCAGGCTATTTTAACTTAAAAACTTTAGATTGTACTATTTTTTTGTTTAGCTCAGCTTTTTTAACTGACCCAATTTGCACAATCTAATACAGTAGTGCATGCCTGACTCGTTGTCGTTCAGAACGTAACTTTGAAAACAAATGAATTATGTCTTATTTGATTTCCCAACTTTCAATTGTTAATAATACGAATTTAAAAAAATTGTTATATAATTGGGCGAGGTCTGTTTTTTTCTGAAAAAGCATATTATGATGCTCAATTGTGAATTTAATTTTATTTTTTTTAACAAATTAAATTTTACGAATGAAGAAATCAGATCAACATATTAGTCTTTATACAAATTAAAAATTGTGTTTTTTAAAAACATTTTTTTGTGAGTTTTACAGTTTAAATAAAAAATACAATATGAGCAATTTTTTTGTTTAGCTCAGCTTTTTTAGCTGAACCAATTGCACAATCTAATATTGCGACTCGCCTTAATAAGTGTAATTACATAGATGATAGTTAATCTATAATAAAATTTTAGACAATACTATAGATGTTAGATCATTTTTATTTTACACATATAAAATAATATTTTTATTTTCATCTAAATCTTTTTTTAATAAATATTTGTATAACTTATAAATATAATTTTTGTTAAGGCCTGTGTACGTGCTCGCTTTTTGGAGAAAATGCAGTCTTCATACTCTTCTTCTTAGTTGAATTTAATCGGATTTAGTTCTTGTTTTGATTATTGTTCTATTTTTAAATTGTAATTAAAATTTTATTTTTAATTCGTATTTGTTTTTTATTTATTCTTCATTTATAAGTAAAAATTTGCTTTAAGTTTTTTGATTTAACGAATGAGCAATGTGTAGTTTTCTTGTATGATTATTATTCATAAATAAATGAGGCTATAATTAAGACTTTATTGTTTTTATTTAAACCCATGATTGTGATTAAAAAACATTGAATAAATACTATTGAACTTTCTAAGCAATGTACAGTAGTGCATGCCTGACTCGTTGTCGTTCAGAACGTAACTTTGAAAACAAATGAATTATGTCTTATTTGATTTCCCAACTTTCAATTGTTAATAATACGAATTTAAAAAAATTGTTATATAATTGGGCGAGGTCTGTTTTTTCTGAAAAAGCATATTATGATGCTCAATTGTGAATTTAATTTTATTTTTTTTAACAAATTAAATTTTACGAATGAAGAAATCAGATCAACATATTAGTCTTTATACAAATTAAAAATTGTGTTTTTTAAAAACATTTTTTTGTGAGTTTTACAGTTTAAATAAAAAATACAATATGAGCAATTTTTTTTGTTTAGCTCAGCTTTTTTAGCTGAACCAATTTGCACAATCTAATATTGCGACTCGCCTTAATAAGTGTAATTACATAGATGATAGTTAATTGTATTAATATTAATTAAAATTATAGACAATAAAATAGATGTTAAATCATTTTATTTTACACATATAAAATAATATTATTTTCATCTAAATCTTTTTTTAATAAATATTTGTAAAACTTATAAATATAATTTTTGTTAAGGCCTGTGTATATGCTTGCTTTATGGAGAAAATGCAGTCTTCATACTCTTCTTCTTCGTTGGGCACAAAATGGGTTGACTTAATATTTCAAAAAGTTATTGTGTTTTTCTTATTAGAATAAATTATTCTAAAGTGTGTAAGGTTTCAATTTATTAATTCATTGTAACTTTTTGTTCAGATTTGAAATAAATTCAATGGCACAATTAATTCAGTAAAAAATGATTTTTAAAGATTGCCGAATTAATGGGTGCCTGAAATATATTATTTATTTTTTAAATTTTACTTTAATAATTTATATTCATTAAAATGATGATTTGATGTTTATTCATTTTTTATTTTACGTCATTTGATAATTAAAAATGAATTACTAGTTTTCGTATGTCTGTTCAAACTTTTTTGGATCTGTGCGGTTCTCAAAAACGTTTTGAAATATTTTTCATTAAAAGTAATAAAGATATTTAAATTTTATTAATTTGGGTGAGAGTCGAGATTAATGATCCGAACCAAGATCTGTGACTGAGAACTTTTATCACAATACACCGAGACCGAGACCAAGAACCCCGAGACTCGAGATCTTGCCACAAAAAAAAAACAGAAATTTCTCGACTCGAGACCAGGAACTACAGGTTTGAAATTAAATTCGTATATTTACACGACTAAAAAATATGCTGCTTTCTCAGTTGCCAATCCTGTTTTTTGGGGGTTTTATAGGTGGCCGGCCACCCTGAGTTTTAGTGAATTCACTTAGGAAATGTGCCTAAAATTTGCATAAAAAAATTTCATAGGTTTGGGACCCGGTTTTCGGTTAACTGGGATTTTAAAGACCCGGTTTTCGAAACGTTGACATTTTTTGTCCGAACAGCGGCTGAGTTGATGACCTCGGCCGAAATAGGCAAAGAATCTGTCTGACTGAATAGTTTTTGGCGTGGTTTATTATCTAGGTATTATTTATCCAAAATATTTATACATTTTTATTTTTGAAGAATATTTCGGGCATTATTTGTTATCACATTCTTTGCCTTTGGTTGTTCAATTATTTCAGCCAAGCGATTAAACAGAATGTAGTCATTTTTTTATTAAACAATTTGATGCATTTTAAAATACAACAAATGTAGTGGCCATAAATTTGAATGCATTATATTTTGCTGATTTTAAGAAGAGTCGCCACTTTCACAATTGTGATTTTTTATGGGTAGTTCTTCATAGCTTGTTGGGCTTATTGAGCCAGTGGATCATTGAGTGTCCCGTTTCATGAGCAGGATTTTTATTACACATTATTGATTTACTGATATGAGTAAAAATTACCTATTCTTTTTTAAAAAGATGTTCTTTATAGCTTGTTGGGCTTATTGAGCCAGTTGATCAATATAGTGGTCACTTTGGTCACTTTCGTGCACGCAGAATTTGAATATTTGCTAGTAGTAAATTTATCAAACAATGACGATATTAATGATTCTAAAACTGCATTAATATGTTTAAATTAAATCATTATTGAAGAAATGAAGTTGCTAATTTTTTTGAGTAGTGAAATATAGATTAATGTTTAAAAAATTTCCAAATTAAGAGCTTTTGTTCACACTAAAATTGTTTCTTGCGTCGATAAAATGCATTAACTTTTTTTTGTAATCTAAAAAATAACCGTATAAATTGATAAAAATATTGATTTTAAAAGGTCATTTTATTCGGTGCATGTTTTTTGCTTTTATAAGTTTATATTAAATCATCTAGAAAAACCGATTAAATTTGATGCTTTTATTTATTGATAAATTGCATTAAAAGAATTTTTATATGATAGAGCATTTTTGTTTTAATTCTTAAAAATAGAAACACCTTTATTGCGAGCATCCAATGGGATAGCTGATACTACAATATGTTTTTTGTTTCAGTTATAAATAAATTTTAATTATTTGGTCTTCAAAAATATTTTTTCATTTTATATTGTGTTAATCAGTTTATGCAAATTTTATTATTTATAAATACAATATTATTAACACCATTATTTTCTTTTAATTTACATATTCATTAAACTATAGTTGAATTTTTAAGAATGTGAATTTATGCATTATTGAAAATTTTTAAAATTTTGATGCTCCGAAATTCGCTTTAACAAAATTCGTTAAATGTTGACATAAAACAAAAACACGATGTGTTGCTGCTCTGTTCAATGGTATTGTTATTTTTAAATTTATACTTTAATAATAGTTTTAATTACTTATCATAAAAAATAATTTTTTAAATTTATAGTATCAATGAGGAGAAATATATAAATGTTTTAATTTCCATGTTTTGAATTTAGAATGTAGTTAGATTAAACTTTCAATTTTTAAACTGTAGATATTTTGATTTCTTTAATTTACGAAGATTATTGTGTAGCTTTAAAAAATATTCTATTAAATTTTATTTAAATTGTTTTGTGTATTTTAGCCCTTAGATACTTAGCTTTATCGTTTATTGTTTAATAACGCCCACAAAGTCCACCATCTGCTGGTCGAAAAGGCGCGTTTACGAAATTTTTTTATGTACAATAATGTTCCTTTATTTTCCTTTAACAATTTAAGATTTTATTACTTTCTTTGAAAGCTTGATCACAACTTATTTAAAATTATTTCCCGAATATAGGTTGGAAATTTTATTAAATATAAGTTTTTTTTATTTTGCAACCCAAATATGTTGTTTTCTTTACAATTTCGGTAGAATCAAACAATATTTTTTTATTCAATTTTATGTTATACTTTAAGCTATTTAATAATTGTAAAGTTGACAAATATTATTAATTAAATTTTATTATAATTTTTTGTAGTGAATGGCATTTTTTAATATAAATTAATTTTTGTTATTTACTGCCTCTTAATGACTTTTAATATCATTTAGCGATTTTAAATTGTTTAAAATATTGAACTAATTGTTTTTTATGATAATTTATTTCTAATTACTAAATATTTTATGAAAAATCTGTGTAGATTATACACCGGCAAATAGTTGGTATCTTGGAGTTTGTGCAGTGGCTTGGGTTTTTGTCAATTTTCTTGAAGATTATTTAAGTTTGCATTATGAATTTATTTTTATATCTGGGAACAATTTGTAGTTCTTGATATAAAAGCATTTTTCCAACAATCGATCCCAATCAAAATTAAAATGTGGAGGAAATCTGTGTAAAGTTATGGTTTGCTTTTTAAAATATCAGTTTTGTAGTCATTAATTTCAAATTAGTGTTAACAATTTTTTTGACTTTATAAATTTTTCCTAAGCTTCAAAAGCCATTGGGATTTTTAATGCACAAATAAGACGTAAAACTTTGTGTTAATTCATTTGTATTATTAAGCTTTAATTTTTCGTATCATTGAAATGAAAATTTCATATTAGCATTAACAATTACATTATATGAGTATAATAAATATTTTAATAATAATTCATTTGATGAATTTTAGTGAAAATATTTTTTATTTAATATTTTTGCTTATTATTTTTAGTAAATAAGTCTCGAAACTTATTTATTCTTTATTTCTTGAAATTTACATCAAATTGTAAGCAATTGTAGCTTGTAGCTTTCGCCTGCCATTCCAACATAAATCTGATTGGTTTCACCGAATAGGACTCGAATCATAAATAATTTATAAAATTTTGTAAAAAAATGCCCAAAGTTTCAATTTTTCCAATAGCAAAAATTATTGTTTCTTTATCCAAAATCCGATGTTTTTCACAATCCAATATCCGAAATCCGATCCGACAAATTTTGGCCAACTGGTCCGAAATCCGTAGTGAGGGGTTGAAGTTTGGGGGAGGTGAGAGGTTGAACGAGAGGGGGGCTGGATTAATATTGGCAAATAGAAAACACTTTTTTCGGCGTATAAAACTTTGTCCACAAGCAATAACAACCATGGGTATAGCCATTAATTTTGACAACTTAAATTGTGTTGTGAAATATGACGGAAAGGACCAATTAATGTTCTTCCAAGGTGGAAAAGGCCAAAATAAAAATCCCCGGAACGGAAGTTTCAAAAAATACGGGACAAAAAATGATAGTGTAAAAAAGGATTTATTTTTATTAGTAAATTTTGATTATCAAAGAGAATAATTAAGTTTTTGAGTAAATATTTCTATAAATTTTGAATATATTTAGGAGATTAATTAGGTTTGTATTATCTTCCACTCAATGTTATAGAAGTAATTGGTTTTTTTCTATAAGCTTCAGGCGATTCTCAAGCCTCTGATATGAATGCGCCGTCAGTTTGATCGTATTTCTTGCCAAATATTTAATGGTTTGTTTTATTTGATTTTTTGAATTTATAGATAAATTTCTTGTCCTAATCTTTGGTTTGAATTTATTGCAATTTATTATTTTAAAATACTGAATAAGTTTTAAACAATGTATTCAATATTAATTACCATTTATTAATTCCCCTCACGCTCAAAAAGAAGTTGAAAAATAAACATTATTTTCTTGTTAAAAAATATTCTATTTACAATAAATTGGAAAATCATTTAAATTATTTTAGTTTTAACAATTAGAATTCAATATTAAAAAAATTTAACTTTTAACAACTAATTTTAGGGACTCAAATATTAGGTACTAAAACTACATTTTGATTGTATTTTAATTCAAATTTACTTTCACATTAGTTGTAATTTTTAAATATTTCATTTATGACAAGATAAAAATTGTAAATTTTAAATTATAAAATTTAACTTAAAATTTTTTCTTGACATGATTTAGTTGAATTAAAATTTGATTTCCAAGTAAAAATAAAACCAACATTGGTTTGCACATATGATACATGCAAATAAAATTACTTTTTATTTAAAAATGTAGGTTTTTATGAGTTTTTTTTGTTGTTGTAAATTTGATTACTTTACTAATTTGTTAAAATTACTATTACATGATTTATTTAAAATTAAATTTGAAGGCTCAATTTTATACTTAACTCAAGAAATTTGTTCAAGCTTTTCTTATTTATTTAAATTAAATTTGAAGGCTCAATTTTATACTTAACTCAAGAATTTGATCAACTCTTATATAATTTGTTGCTTTGTTAATCCGTAAGGTTGTTTTGTTTTTGCTTTTTTAAATAAATTTTTTTTAATAACTTATTTAAAAAATACGTCGTTGGAGTATGCCGGGAAAATAAAGCCATAAAACAAGCACATGCCCATTTTCGTCTAACACATATGATAAAATTGTATGGATGTTTGCAAGTGTAATTGTAGTAAGTTTAGTACTTTAATTGTGTGTTTTACATAAAATATTTTAATATAATTTAACATTCTAGCTAGTTATTAGACTAGGTATTCTTAGTCTCAAAATTTTTTATTAAATAAAATCGACTAAATTTAATTTAAATTTTACATAATTTTATAAATTCATAAAAATTTGATTTTTTTTTGTGTGTATTCTTAAGTGCATTTAAAAATATTTAATCTGATTTCCATAATGCTACCTTCGTCCTGTTGTCCTTTTTCAATGCGGGCATTGTCGTTGAACTTACATAAGTTTTTTATTATTCTTTCATGTAATCATATTTAATTAATTTATTCATTGTTTTTCATTAAATTACTCGATTCGAATTTATTTTTAGTTATAAAAACATTCGTCTGATAAAAATACAATAAAACTATTTTATTTGCATGTTTATAGCACACATCATTAATGTTCAATGATTGCTAAATTTACCTTAATCATTTTTATAATTTATTCAACTAATGACACCTTTCCGTGTTTTGTCAAAAGTGCATCAAGGTGTTAAATTGGTGCTTCTTCATGTTGTAATAAATGGAATGAGGAGCTTCACATGCAATAGAATAACAATCAAATAATTTGTCTTGTTCGGCCCGTCTGATTCATCTTATTTTTATTATCCAACACACAATATAATATTTTAATGTTGGGCTTATTAATACTTTTTATTAAAATTCACTGCTAATAAATTATTTAGAGATGCGGAAGATAAATTTCAATTTTATTATTGTTTATTATAGGAGCTTTTAAATCCTAAAATACGTTTTGTTTAAAATAAGATTTTTTAAAATAGCAAGCTTTTGTGTACAAATAACAAACTTTTTTTCTTTAAGGAGTCGATTGAGGATAAAGTGATCCCGTCCAAATGGAAATCCCATTTATCTAAATTGGTTTAGCGTTTAATAAAATTTCAAAATAAAATATTCAATCGTTATTAAAGCACGTTAAATTATACTTTTTTAAAATAATTTATTTGTTCATTATATTGCAAGTTTAACTTCCATTTGATTAAATTTAAAATATTTGCCTTTTTGTTGCATCTACGCATTTTTCAGGAACATATCTATATAAATATGAATTTAATTCACTACATTCCTTAATTAAAGGTTGATTTTAAATATTTTAGATACCTATTATAATATGGAGTCATTATTATTAAAATTATTATTTTATTTATCACTTTATATATCAAAATCCAATTATTGTTTTGAAATGGGGCTCGCTAGCTTTAAGCGATATATCTATAATGGTGCGTATAGCAGACAAGCTTTGAGCATGTGATGTTTGTGTCGGTTTGATTGTCCGTATCTTGGTCCACTGATGGATTACGTTGTTCATGTAATTGCTTGTATTGTAATGGATGTAATTTTTTAAAACAATAGTTTGATAAGTTAAAAAATTACGATTTCATTTCGAGAAATTTTTTGTGAATCTTCCGTTTCCACAATAAAAAAAATAGTGTATTAATGTGTATTTTAATAAAAGGTATTAATTATTTTAGTTTTAGTGCCCAATATATCATTTTTAAAAATCTATTATGTACCATAGTCACAGAAATTGTAATCATAATTATTATGTATAATTTATTATTTAAAGTTCATGTTCTGTCACTTTAAAATCATAACGTTAAAGCTTTTCTTTGGCAAAAATAAATGGTTGATATTTAATATATATATCAATCATGCAAATAAAATATATGTAAATATTTTTGTAAATGTATTTGCCTATAAATCTTTGTTTTTTTGCGAATTATTTAGCTAATCAGCCAAAACTTCTTTTTTATTTTTTGATTCTTCAAATATTTTAATTTAAAATATATTAACCGCCTTTTGATGATTTTTTTATTATTTTGCCCTTTAATCAGATTTGAATTTTAATTAAATGTGTTCTTGTTGGAGTTTCTTTTCATGGTATTCGTTCAATTTTAAGTTTAAATCTTTAAATCACGCGTTTTTATATGCTTTTTATACATCTTTCTTTACTTTTAATAAGGGGTTTGAGAAAGTTTGGTATTTTAATATTTAATATTTTATATTTTTTAGAAATAATTCTAATGCCTGTTTAACGGCGCACAGGCGCGAATGTCGGCGACTTGCCCAGCAGCCAAGTTTAACCAGTCAACGTATGCTTGAAATTTTAAAATATTACGTCTTTTTCTCTTAAATTCAAAAATATTTTCTGCTATTTGTTTTTTACTTATTCTTGATTATAAGTAAAAATTTGCATTAAGTTTTTTGTTTTAACGAATGAACAAAGTGTTAGTTTTCATATTTAATTAAATTAATAATGTCGACTTTTTTAGTTTTCATTTAAAACCATTTGGTTGTGTTAAGATAAATGATGTTTTTTTAATAATCTAAAATAACTTTTGTAGTTTGTCTAAAACCATAACTATAAATAAATGTCAATTACTTTAAATTATGAATTTGACGATATTTTTTTAATTTTTCAAAAGTCATTTAACGATATTAGGTGTTTTTGTTAGTTCACGTGTTAAATGATATATACCGTATTTCCTCAAATAGAAGACCCGGGTCTTCTATTGTTCAACCCCTCTCCAAAGGGGTCTTCTATTAGGGGGGGGG